>SZWC01013025.1:56857-77411 GCA_023375785.1 Penium margaritaceum
TTATCATTTCATAGGAAACAGGTTTTAGCTCTTGCATAGACGGAGTAAGAGTTGTCGCGTCACATGCGCCTGGAATTGTTTTTTTTTGTCAACAAAAGAGGTATATGTAATTCAAATCGAACTAACCTTTTCTTCATCTTGGTTGACGCAATTGCAATTTCCCTGACTTATGCAAAAGGAATTTCCTCCTTTGTGTACGTTTCAGGAATTTCCCCTTTACATGCGGCTGGGTTTCCCCCTCTGTCGACAAGACGGCCGACCTGCAAACAAGGTTTTCCCTGTTTGTTGTTCCGTTTGCCCTCATGTCGTGGAGACGGGTTCAGCCTTCAATACGTGTGGTTCACGATTAGCGCGTCAGTGTGCTCTGTGAATACGCTCCTCTCCCTACGGTCTCAGCTTGGGTCTGAGCCCCGATGCAGTTGGCCTGAAAACCTTGCAGAATCTGTAGCTGAGTGGTGTTGCAACATGCCGCATCGACAACTCCAGAGAGCTTAGCCGATCCATGGCCATTGCTGTGGGTCCAAGTCCCTTCCAGAGACCTGTCATGTCTAAACCCCTAGACCATGGCGGAAGCCGGGCGGTCGACGAACAGCGCTACTAGGCCTATCGGGTATATCATCCTCCTTCTCCTCTTCTTGGTTGCGTGGGTGATCCACGGGTGGTTACCGCCTTTTCCCGTGCAAATCTTTTACCCAACCGTGAGTATCTTTAGGATTCATTTTGTGTACTAGAATTCCTGTCCTCCTCGTCTGTCTGTCTTGTCTCGTTTCATACTTTGTGCTGTTTTCGTTTATCTTCTTGCTTCTTAGCGTCCGTCCCTTGTTTCATGGTACATTCTCTCCTCACGTGCTTGCCTCTTTGCCGTGTCCAGCCGTTCCTCTTCTTGCACAGTCGATGGCGCTCTGTGCCTTCCGCTTCTGTTTTGTTGAAAGAACTGTGGGTCCACTGTCCATGTGTCTGTTTTGACGTCATTGCACATTTGTGGCCAGATGGTACGACCATCCCGCCTAGATCGCAGAGATCCACGACCAAGTCATGGTGTCGGTGTGAGCTACAACAGCCGCCCACCTCTAGCTTGGCGAACGCGACATCACCTACCGCCACTCGGTGCAGTCAGATGGCCTGTTGACATTGCACTGTTGCGCAGAAATGCTGGCAGTCTGAACGTCAGGTGCCACATTTGCAAAGAAATTGGGAGGAATACCGTCGCAACAGATCTCGTCCGTTTGTATGACACTGATCGATCCAGCTTTCCTCCCCTACCTCATCGGAAGAAAAGAAATTCTAGTGACAGTGATGTCATTGCCAGACTTGTGGGCAGCGGTGGTATGTAGTTATGCCCAAAGAGGACATGCGGGGGGAGACACTCAACTGCACGTCGCACTAAGGACGGAGCTGGCAGGTTCGCAAGCGCGGCTGGATACATCAGATGGTACTGCAGAAGGTACGTCTGGACTGCATGCATGTGGTGTCATGCTGAAAATGGAACACATTCTAGTGTCACGTATAGTCAAAATGTAACAAATTGGAGGTAATCTAAACATGTATTTAAAATGTGAACGTACTCAAAACTGGACTCATATTACACTGCACTCCATTCTGTTTTCCAGGTGTGCCATTCTTCGCTTGAAGGTTGAAGACTTTGAAGGCCTATTTTTCATGATGAAGCTTCTGACACATGGGCTCAAAACCCAGAGAAATCAGTATACCCTCACTGTGCACCCAATGTCGGGCGTTCCTACAAGTGCTGCCCAAATGTACCAGATCCACATGGCCCCGGAATGCCTGCACCTGGCGTCCGTGTCCCTGCGACCCCTGCTGGTTTTCTCCGTGCGTTTCATAACATCGTGGATGAACAAGGGGGACTGGATGAGGGAAATGTTGGCGGTGGTGATGCTGGTGGTGGTGATGGTGCTCGTGGTGGAGATGGTGCTGGCGGGGGAGATGGTGCTGGGGTTCAACGCGGTGGTGGTGGTGGCAGTGGTGGTGCCGGGGGTGGGCGCGCGGGTGGTGGTGGCGGTGATAACGCGGATGGCGAGAGCGATGGAGATGTGGGCGGTGATGAGCCAGCTGAACGCTACAGTCGAGCTGACCTGAATTCTCAGCCATCGGTATGTATTCACCTAGGTCAAAATTGCAATTTCAGATTTTTTTGTTTCTTCACGCAGAGTGGTTTGAACAAGAAGTTGTGTGAATGACTGCAGGTTCGTCAAGCACCAAGAGTGAAATTGTTCAATGCCACACCGAACTATGTATTTGACAGGCTGCATCTGCGGCCTCAACACAGACAGGCAAAAAAATATGATCCACCTGAAGGAGAGACCTGTGAGAGTCTTCTCTCACGCTTTGAATGCGAACTGCAGTCACCTCAATTTGAGGGAATAGTGGTCCGCATTGGAGAGTACGCAGCTGTCTTTTCTGATTTTGATCACAAGAAGAAAGTAGCATGGGTTCCCTGTCTGCTAGTCCCAAACCCCCCTGGCCAGTTTTCTCCTCCTGTCACAACATGGAGGAAGTGGGGTGGCGGGGTTGGCTGCTTGTGTGCCTATGCAGGAAAGCACTTCAAGTGCGTTCACACACAGTGGGCAGAAAAACATCTTGTTCGACCTCCGACTGCAATGTACCATGAACTCTTTCCGCTGGTATCTCTGGTCATTTCTCAGAATGACGTGTATCCCACGTTTTTGTTGCTGGATTCATCCCCCGAGAGCGGGGGCGCACGTGTGGTTGTGTGGGGTTTGTTGGAAGGTCAAGACTCTGGACAGTTCCGTTGCTCCTGTGACGGTGGGGTTGGGAAGTGTACCCGCCACTTGGAAATGCTTCAAGAGCACCATCAAGAGGCTGAAACCTGGTTTGNGTGTATCCCACGTTTTCGTTGCTGGATTCATCCCCCGAGAGCGGGGGCGCACGTGTGGTTGTGTGGGGTTTGTTGGAAGGTCAAGACTCTGGAAAGTTCCGTTGCTCCTGTGACGGTGGGGTTGGGAAGTGTACCCGCCACTTGGAAATGCTTCAAGAGCACCATCAAGAGGCTGAAACCTGGTTTGTACCCGGAAATGATGACTCACGCCAGCGCATGCACCGTGTTGATGAAGTCGTGGTGGAGATTGACACCTGTTTGACTTGTGACCCGTCTGTGGGTCCTTGTCTCTCAGAAGAACATGAGAAGGCAAAGTGGACGCTCTGCCAGTGGCCTCGGTTGAAGTCGTTTCAGAAGATCAATGTTCCTGCGAGTTTACACACTTCAAGAGATGGTCCTCCTGAAGAAGTTGTCCAAAAGGCGAAGAAGGTATTTGAAGATGGGTTCATCCTCCGTGCTCCAAAACCGACAACGGGCATTGCCCCTGTGGACATCGATGGACATGGGTATGTTCTTTGTCTGATTTGTTTGTACTAATAAATGTCTCATGCTACGTTCTTGTTCTTTACATTTCAGTCCACTATTTGCAGTTGAATGTTTTGTGTTCTGTCAGGCCTTCAGGACTATAAGGCTCCATGATCTATACCATGGTTTGAAGCTGGTAAGTATGAAAAGGCAGCTAACCCTGTTGTTGAAAAGTATTAAGCCCATCTGAATGTTGATGATGTCGTTGATGGCGTCGTACAGGTTCCCGTGCAACATTACCGGACTGCGCGTTGCAAGTGCACTTTATTCGCTGATGGGAACAGTGATGGCATCTTCATTTTTACCGCGTCAACGGCATTGACCCACTCTACCATGCTCTTTGTCTTGGCGCTCACGTGGAATGGGTCCTCCGTTTCAGCAACTCACGGAGCTGTCAAGTTCTGCAAGAAAGTGACAAAACCTCTTGAGTTTCCTTGTCGGTCAACGCTTGCGACAGCTTTACAAGTTTATTTGAAACTGATTGATGTGGAGGATCTTGGTACGTGCTGTTCAAAATGTGGTGTCTATCCCTCCAAGCTTGTGTGTGATGGCACAGCTCTCATCAAAAGAAATGGGGACACCTCGGACCACTCAACCACAGGCGGAAACACTGGCGCCGAGGCGGCGTGTGGCCAAGCGTCTCACCGCAGATGGCCATGCATGGGTCTTGCTGGCCCGTCTTGCCATTCGCCGCCGCCAGCACGACCTCTTCATGCAGTTTGACATGGATTCTTTGCTGACAAAGCTGCACGCGTGCGGGGCTACTGGAATAGCTGGTCTTGTTGAGGAGGCCAGAGTCTTGAAAGTTGATGCAGAAGGAGTCAGTGTAAGTCCAAACTTATGAGATTCATGTTTTGAAACTTCAATTCTGTTTTTGAAATACCAACATGTTAACTCAAGGTGAACGTGTTTGTTTTGCAGTTCTACACAGTGAACAAAGACATGAAGGAGTTGCTCTACACTTTGGGAACTTGGGGCACAGATTCATGCCTTCTTGATGCTGCAGCTGCCTCCGACTTGAGAACGCTCCTCACCAAACCTGCAAATATGACGTTGTCGAGGTGGCAGAATATCATGAATGTCATGCCAATCGTTGCAAAAGCATTGGATCTTTACATGAGGGGAGTTTTGATGGAGTACAAAACATGCATGACACCGGCTGCATGGTTGGTCACAAAAGAGAGCCTGTCTCCATCACTCATCCATACTCTGGAGAAGTTGCTCGACATCAATGAGGAAGCGTTGCTGAGTGTCTTTTTGCAAAATTGAAAGTCGTGCATCATTGTTCACAGACAAGTGACATTCTTTACAAGTGAACTTGTACAGTTTTGTTGTAGACGAGAGAGGTGACCTTCACTCCACCTGACGGAACAATGGTTCCAATGGCTTGTTACCCACATTGACCACAACAATGTGGAAGGCCACTCTACAACAACTTGGAGAGAGCAGATGGACGAAGCATCCAGCGGGGAGATGATGCTAAGTGTGCCGCTGATGAGGACAAGAGAAAGCAAACGAAAGTGACAACAGGAGTTTTCACTGTGGTGTGCCCGCATCTAGTGATCTATGGGCTTCACGTTATATTCAACGGTGAATCTCCCAATGACATATTCACAACTCTGCTCACACGGTTTCCTGCTGACCGTCGGCCATGATTTGTGTTCTAAGACAACGCCTATAAGCTGTACTTGTACGTCTTGGAGAGAGAGCCTGGCATGCTATCCAGAACCAGGCTGCTCTATGACCGGTTCCACTTTGGGCACAGAGACGCTGTAAACCACACTTGCTCTCCTGCGTTCAGCCCAGAAATTTACAGTTATCTCCAAGGTGAGAACACAAATTTGTCATTTTAGGGTCTAATATGTCATTGTACTCAAGTTGGTCTTCCGTTGGTCAACCTAACCTGATGCTAGTGTTCAATATGTGCAGGGACAAATACGTCAGCAAATGAACAGGTGCACCGTTTCATCCGGCGTTTCACCACACAGAGTTTAACTTACACCATCCAGAACTTGATCGAGATGTGTAGAGTTGTGTTTGCTTACTGGAACTTCCGCAAGAACAAGGAGCGTGTACATGTGGAAGGCGGAAATGATAATTCTTCAGATGATGTTAGCCTTAGCAGTTATCTTTGAATCAATGACACGTTTTCATATCAACATTTGCCACGTTTTCCACGTACCTTACTTCTGTTTGGAAAAAGTGAACTTTTTCCAAACTACTTTAACTCTACCTTGCTTCTGTTAGGAAAAAGTGAACTTTCAAAATCAACTTTTAACTGTGAAACATTCAACAACTGACATGGAGTAATCATGAAACAACATCAACATTCCAGTTATTTTCCTGTTGTTCCCATCTGTCAGGAACACACAAAAACATGTATTCCTGTTGTTCCCATCTGTCAGGAACACACAAAAACATGACTTGCAAGTCTAAGTTGTTAGGTTTAACAACTTGCAAGTTACTATTCTTAGTTACTTTTAGTTCACTGTCATGAGAACAATTTGTTAACAATGACTGTGATTTCTATCAATATGACATTGTCATATCCCATAATAGTGGACTGTGCTCACAACTGATTCGTCTATTGAGTAGAATCTATTGCACAATGTACATGCACTTATCATTTGGAAGCATTTCATAATTCTCTGAAGAGGTTATGCAATCTTCTTGGAACGATTTTTCCAATTGAGCTTCCACTGTTACGTCCGGTTGTTATGGAAGCGTTGGGAACTGACTGTGCTAACAACTTGCTCACAAGTCTCACATTGGTACAACGGAATGTGAAACAAAGGATGCAAACAGCCATTGTTTGGCAACATTCAAGACCAGTAGACATGTAAAGGTGATGACTCGGGACTATTATCTACTTACGCGTACATACAATGTACATGAACTTGTCACTTGTAAGAGGTTTTGCAATCTGCTTGGGCGATTTTTTCAATTGAGCTTCCCCTTTACTATTTCTTGTTATGGAAGTGTTGGAAACTGAAAACGTTTTAAAAATCTATACCCACCCATCAGCACCAACCCACATATATCATCATTATGATTATGCACAACGAGGAATTCTAGTACATCTGCCACATCTATATGGCAGTATCCTATTTTTTCTTCTGAAATGGAAGTTGCCACGTTTCAGAGTCGCCCCAACGGGTTGATGGCTTTTTGAGTCGGCCCGTACGTCGGGGCTGATTTTGTTCTGAGACAGTTTTTCGCGACAAACTTGATCTAACTTGAGCAGTCTTCATATGTTCAGAGGTAATTGCCTTCAACACCTTCATCTCCTTCAACCCCTGATCTGCACGTATACATGTCAATGGTCAGATTTTGAACGGTTGCATGCAGCACAGAGAAACTTCACATTGAACCAACACACTTACCCTGAGTATGTGATTCATCTTCATTTTCCTTGGCTGCAGGAACTCCAGGATGGTTGAGGAGACTTGCTGATCCCTGCTCCAATGAAACTTGCTCCATGGTCAGAGGAACTGCCATCCTCATCGTCTGATTTATGTTTGCCAATGCGTTGACAAAGCTCTGAAAACATACAAACATTAGATCAGTTCAAGCACATCGCTAGCACAGGGGTATATTACAGTTAATTTTGCAGAAAACACCTGACACTGCTGACCGTGGAAGTGCCACTCTTGAAGTGTCTGTTGCGTGTACTCTGCACATTAAAAAAGTTATCTCATTTGATTACTTCCAACATGCAAAAACATTGTAAGATGCAGCACTCACTGTACAACGTACCTCCTGTGTCCACGATGCGCTTGCCCCTGATGATAACTCGCTCCAGTCCGTTGCAGAAATTGCTGCTCGCGTCGTGTAAGCCTTTCAGATAGTCTCTAGCCATGTGAAGAAGGTCTTCCATTTCCAGGATAGTTTGCGGCGGGCTCCTCCAGAAATTTGCAGCAAGAGGTTTGTAACCATCTGCCATCATTCCAGCAAACGTTCCGTTGGGTACTCCTTGTCCACACTTTTCCCTGGAGCACGCAAGATGGTTTGTTAGCTCGTCAAACACTTCCTGCAAAAACACATAGCAATTCCACAAACTGCATCAATCTATCTGCCAAACGGTGATGGAAAAAGAGAAACATTTAAGCAAGCAGACGTTACCGAATCGTGCTGGTTCACAGTATCTGGCTGAGTACAGTAGACAAGCTCATCAAAGAGAGTTTGATCAACCTGCTGCAAAGACTGAACAACGTTCGAACACTATTGGGGAAAACCAGCAGCTCCAGGTTGTTGCCCGTACGCAGACAGGTCCTGCTGCTGCTGGCCGGCAAAAGACACTCCAGCTTGCTGCCCAAGCGCACATGTCCGGTTCAGTTGCGAAAAGTTATTGTACACAAGGCAGTCATGCTAACAAAATTCAGGCACGGGAGAAAACGTACCCGAGTAGGCGTTGCTTCTCCAGATGGCTGCAGGTTTGGAACTCCTCCGCAAGTAGTCCCAAGAGTTGCAGACAGGCCAGCTTCTGTTGGCTGACTATCTTGCACAGACTGACCACCTTCAGTTGACTGCGCAACCTCTGCTGACTGACAAAGTTCCATGGCCTGAACGGGTTGCGTGACCTGAGCGGGTGGCGTGAACTGAATGCCTTCCGGGATCCGAATACATGGAGTACTCAGATCAACGATGTGTAGAGACTCAACGGCTTGGGTGCCCTGACCTGCTTGCGGGGACTGACGGACTGATGCGGACGGCGGGAACTCACCGGCAATCCGTGACTGATACGTGGGCTGACCTTCTTGCGGGAACTGACCGGGTTCAGGGAACTTGCCGGACTGCGGAAGCTCGCGGGGCTGCAGCAGCTGACCGGACTGCGGCAGCGGACCGGACTACGATGGCTCTACGGCCTGCGGGGCCTGACCGGATTGCGGGTCCTAACCGGGCTGGGGGATCTGACCTCCCTGCGGAACCTGATCGGAGTGCGGGACCTGCCCGGACTGCGGGACCTGACCGGACGCAGGGACCAGACCGGACGGCGGCACCTGACTAGACGGCGGGAACTGACCTGGCTGCAGGAACTGACCGGGCTGCGGGAAGTGACCGAGCTGTGAGAACTGACCGGATGGCGGGATCTGACCGGACGGCGGGATCTGACCGTACGGCGGGATCTGACCAGACGGCGGGACCTGACCAGACTGGACGGCAGGAACTGACCAGGCTGCGGGAACTGACCGGGCTGCGGGAATTGACCGGGCTACGAGAACTGACCGGGCTGAGGGAACTGACCGGGCTGCGGGAACTGACCGGGCTGCTGGAACTGACTGGGCTGCTGGAACTGACCGGATTGAGTGAACTGACCTGACTGAGGGAACAGACCTGGCTGCGGGTACTGACCGGACTGCGGGAAGTGGCACGACTGAGGGAAGTGACCGGACTGTGGGAAGTGACCGGACTGGGGGAACTGCCCGGAATGCGAGGACTGACCGGACTGGTGGAACAAACCGGACTGCGGGAACGGACCGGACTGCGGGAACGGTTCTTGCTGAGCCGACTGCGGGAATAGACTTGGCTGCGGGATCTGAGCAGACTGCGGGAACGGACCTGGCTGCGGCAACTCACCGGGTGCGGGAAACTGACCAAGACCGGCAGTGGCAGAATCAGCAGCAGGGGCAGCAGTGGTGGCGGCAGCGGCAGCAGCGGTGGCGGCAGCAGCAGCAACGACAGCAGTGTCAGACGCAGAAATATTTATGCCTCTTCCAGACTGAACAGACGCGTGGCGACCGTCTACAGAGGCCGCACCTGAGACTTCTTGCGCCACGATTGCCTGGACGCGCACTCCAGCTGCAGCTGCGGCGGCACGTTTCTCAGTGTTGCGCGCCCGCCTAGCAGCAGAACTAGGAACAGGTTAGGCAGGCACAGATGATGAGGAGTCAGCCGTCTCAGGTCTTCTCTTTCTCGTCGCGGAAGGTGAGTTTCCATCCGCAGAGTCAGGATCATCAAATTTCTGCGAAGAACACACAAAGAGTTTATTGTTACGTCTATTCATTTCCTTAACATTGATGAACTACTGCTAACATAAAGAGTGGTCTTACCGCCTGATTCCAGTGTGATCTTGCTGATTCCAGTTTTCTACACCGGTAGGACTTATTCAGCAGCCTCTTGAACTTCTTGTCGGGGTCAGGGTGCTCAATCATGAGATCATTGATGTTATCTTCCTCTTGGATGTAAGAGTTTTATAGAACCCAAGGCCGCTGGAAAAATGCCTCGAATTCCAGTGTTACAACATTTTTACCGGCACCCTCATCATTTGCCTTCTCACGCACAATCCTCTACGCGGCATGTGTTTGAAGGACGAGCCACAATATCAACGGGCACGATTGCTCGAATCTCTGCAACTTCTGAGAATCGTTGGAGTGGAACTTCATAGCAAAACATTTTAACACTTTGTGTGGTTGCCTCCATGGCTTCCTTCCAATCGCCATGTAGCATGCGCCCATCTGTGCAAGCCATTGAACTCTTGGCAAGGTTACCAGGTCTGCAGAATAAAACTCCAAGCGTGGTCTTAGGTCATGCGACACAGATAACTCTACATGCGTGCAAAAAGACACATATCAGATCGTACCTTCTGACGTGCCGATGAAGGTGGGTGGGTGAAACAGCGGAACGTCTTGCGATGTGCCGGCTGCTTCAGAAGCCATGCCAGCAACGGGGGAAGTGACCAACGTCACAGCCGGCGCACTGGTTTCACATGAAGTCCCGTCTGAACTTGCTGCAACCGAGGAGGAAAGGACGATTACTTCCGGCTCCCTC
The DNA here is from genome assembly GCA_023375785.1 of Penium margaritaceum. Taxonomy (NCBI): domain Eukaryota; kingdom Viridiplantae; phylum Streptophyta; class Zygnematophyceae; order Desmidiales; family Peniaceae; genus Penium; species Penium margaritaceum. The sequence continues at coordinate 67,008 of SZWC01013025.1, forward strand.
AACTATTGTCTACCGCGTGTGCGAGAACGGAGCGCAACTGATCTGGGGTTCCGAGGGGAGAAGGGTGATTCTCCGGCTGTCCCGCTTGACGTTGAGAAGTCAAGTTCCTCTCTGACACACTCCTCCTCCAACATCCCATGGAACGACCTCGTGCAAGGCATCCTACCGCTACGGGCCTCCCACGCGGGACACACCAGGTTCTAACCATAGGGTTTCATCGTCAGGCGTCGTCACCATCTGCGGAAAAAACTAAGTGTCCAAACCTTCATCAATGTATGAAAGCAATTGAAATGTACGACGATATGCACCTAGTAGCGATGAAACCTCCGACTTGATGACGGAAAGCAGAAAACACGGTAGATCAAACACGAAAGAGCGACAAACAAGAAATGCTGTTTATGCAGTAGGAATATCAGCTTCCGGAAAACAAAAGAGGACTGTTCTGTTCAAGAAGCAGGCAAACGTTGTCATGTCAGTGCAAAGCAGCCTATTCGGTTGATAGACGATTTTCTTGTTTTGTTCCTTAGAAAAGAGGTTGCCATACCGGCTGACGGAAGAAGACGGTTTCCATCATTGAAAATGGTGTTCATTGTTTTGTGAAAGAAAACAGACATTGTTTCCCGTTTCTGTCAACCAAAGAGTTCCTTGTTCTATGAGACAAGAATGATAGAAATCTGGTTATGCAGAAGAAACATCAGGTTCCGCAGAACGGACGACGACCGTTCTGTTGAGCAAGTAGGAAAACACTGTTATAGAAGAGCATTAAACCTTTTCAGCTGCCGGAAACGATTTCAACGATTCTTGTCCTAGAGAAGAGAATATAGATGCGGCTATCAGAACAGGACTGTTCCATCAATGAAACTGTTTTTTCATGTTTCTTGAAACGAACGAGACACTGTTTCCAGTTTTCGTACTAGGTTTTTCCTTCGAACGTTTGCAAGTCTCAGCCAACGTCGACGTGGAATTCCTCTTTCGTTTTCCTTGTGTCGTTGAACAATGCATGGCGATTGCGTTTCCCACTCCTGTGAGACGGAGACACAGATACCTTTTTCATTTACGATTGTGGGTTTGTTCGTTCCGGGCTATCGGCGTCTGTTGTACAGCGGTAACCTGCGTCAGACCCCATGCTGCAGCTGGACTCTAGAAGCTAGGTCCTTTTGTCTAGCGCAAAAATGTGTTTTGTGAATGAACATGGAAGATTGCTTCTTGGTAGACGGAGTAGTCCATGTTTCATTCACCACACGGGCATATTCGCATCTGCACAAGGAGTCATTGAACACGTTTCTTATTCCTGTCCAGCACAGCACAGCAAAACTCATGCTTTGTGTCATCAAATAGGAATGCCCCTTTCATAACGTGAAAAAAAAAGCTACAGGCAGTGTAGGAAACGAAGGTTTGCTTCGGAATGTCACGTGTCCGTGCTAGGTTTGTCCTTCAAACGCTTGCTAGTCTTAGCCGTATTCGACGCAAATGTCCTCTTTTGTTTTCCCTTTCTCATTGGACAAAGCAAGGCGAATGTGTTTGCCACTCCTGTCAGACTGAGACAAAGTTAACTGTTTCGTTTACATTTGTGGGTTAGTCCATTCTGGCCTTCTGTCTGACCTATGTCGGACCGATGGTTGGTTTCACTGATTCTGTCGCATCAAACGAGGAACCCTGTTCCGACGTTAAAAAACATAAAACCACTTCTGGTGGACGGCGAGGCCTTTTCTTTGATTCGTCAGACGGGCATATTCCCGACTAACACAGAACCATGAAACACGTTTCTCGTTCCTTTCATCCAAATCAATGCAAAAGGCCATGTTTTGTGCCATGAAACAGGAATGCACTTTCGTTGTATGAAAGAGTGGAATTCGGGCGGTGCACAAAACAGGGGTTTGCATCTGGATGTATGTTTTCGTACTAGGTTTTTCCTTCGAACGCTTGCAAGTCTAAGCTGAAGTTGATACATAACTTCTCTTTTGTTTTCCTTGTGTTGTTGGACAATGCATGGAAATTGCGTTTCCCATTCCCATCAGACGGAGACGCAGTTACCTGTTTCGTTTACAGTTGTGGGTTTGTTCATTCTGGACTATCAGCGTCTATTGTACAGCAGTAACCTGCGTCAGACCGAATGTTGCAGCCGGACTCTAGTAGCTGGGTTCTCTTTTCTAGTGCAAAAACATGTTTCGTGAATGAACATGGGAAGCTTCTTTGTGGTAGACGGAGTGGTCCATGTTTCATTCACCAAACGGGCACATTCGCGTCTCGACAAGGAGTCATTAAACACGTTTCTCGTTCTTGTCCTCAAGAGCTGAGTGAAATTCATGGTTCGTGTCACCAAGTAAGAATGCCCCTTTCGTAATGTGGTAAAGAAAAGTTACAGGCAATGTAAGAAATGAGGGTTTGCTTCGGAATGTCATGTATACGTGCTAGGTTTGTCCTTTGAACGCTTGCTATTCTTAGCCATATTTGACGCAAATGTCCTCTTTTGCTTTCCCTTTCTCATTGGAGAAAGCAAGGTAAATGTGTTTCCTACTCTTGTGAGACCGAGACAAAGTTACCTGTTTTGTTTACACTTGTGGGTTAGTCTATTTTGGCCTTCGGTCCGACATGCGTCGAACCGATGGCTGGTTTCACTGTTTCTAACGCGTCAAATGAGGAACCCTCCTCCGATTATTAAAAGTAAGAAACCACTTCTGGTGGACAGCGAGGCCTTTTGTTTGATTCATCAAACGAGCATATTCCGGATGGACACGGAGCCATGAAACACGTTTCTTGTTCCTTTCATCTATATCAATGCAAAAGTCATGTTTCGGTGCCATCGCACCAAAACATGACTGACTGACTTTCGTCGCGTGAAAGAGTGGAATCCAGGCGGTGTACAAGACAGGGGTTTGCATCTGGATGTCATGTTTTCATACTAGATTTGTCCTTCGAACGCTTGCAAGTCTAAGCCAAAATTGACGCAGAATTCCCCTTTCATTTTCCTTGTGTCGTTGGATAATGCATGGCGATTTCGTTTCCCACTCCCATCAGACGGAGACGCAGTTATCTGTTTTGTTTACGGTTGTGGATTTGTTCATTCTGGACTATTAGCGTCTGTTGTATAGCGGTGACCTACGTCAGACCGAATGCTATAGCCGGATTCTAGTAGCTGGGTTCTCTTGTCTAGCACGAAAACGTGTTTCGTGAATGAACATGGAAAACGTCTTTGTGGTAGATGGAGTGGTCCATGTTTCATTCACCAAACGGGCACATTTGCATCCGAACAAGGAGTCATTGAACACGTTTCTCGTTCTTGTCCTTGAGAGCTGAGCAACGTCATGGTTCGTGTCACCAAATAAGCATGCCCCTGTTGTAACGTGAAAAAGAAAAGTTACAGGTAGTGTAAAAAATGAGGGTTTGCTTCGGAATGTCACGGGTACGTGCTAGGTTTTTCCTTTGAACGCTTGCTATTCTTAGCCGTATTCAACGCAAATGTCCTCTTTTGATTTCCCTTTGTCATTGGACAAAGCAAGGCGAATGTGTTCCCTACTCCTGTCAGACCAAGACAAAGTTACCTCTTCCGTTTACACTTGTGGGTTAGTCCATGCTGGCCTTCGGTCTGACATGAGTCGGACCGATGGCTGGTTTCACTGTTTCTAACGCGTCAAATGAGGAACCCTGTTCTGATAATTAAAAGGAAGAAACTACTTCTAGAAGATGGTGAGGCCCTTTTTTTTATTCATCAAACGGGCATGTTCCTGACGGACACGGAGCCATGAAACACGTTTCTCATTCCTTTCATCCAGATCAATACAAAAGTCATGTTTCGTGCCATCAAACAGGAATGCACTTTCGTCGAGTGAAAGAGTGGAAATCGGGCGGTGGACAAAACAGGGGTTTGCATCTGGATGTCATGTTTTTGTACTAGGTTTTTTCTTCAAACGCTTGCAAGTCTAAGCCAAAGTCAACGCAGAATTCCTCTTTTGTTTTCCTTGTGTCGTTGGACAATGCATGACGATTGCGTTTCCCACTCCCATCAGATGGAGACACAGTTACCTGTTTCGTTTACGGTTGTGGGTTTGTTCATTCTGGACTATTAGTGTATGTTGTACAGCGGTGACCTACGTCGGACCGGATGTAGAAGCTGGACTCTAGTAGCTGGGTTCTCTTGTTTAGTGCAAAAATGTGTTTCGTGAATGAACATAGAAAAGCTCTTTGTGGTAGACGGAGTGGTCAATGTTTCATTCACGAAACGGGCACATTTGCGACTGGATAAGGAGTCATTGAACACGTTTCTTGTTCATGTCCTCCACAGCAGAGCAAAAGTCATGGTTCGTGTCATCAAATAGGAATGCCCCTTTCGTAACGAGAAAAAGAAAAGTTACACACAGTATAGGAAACAAATGTTTGCTTCGGAATGTTGCATGTCCGTGCAAGGTTTATCCTTCAAATGTTTGCTAGTCTTAGCCGTATTCGACGCAAACATCCTCTTTTGTTTTCCCTTTCTCGTTGGACAGAGCAAGGCAAATGTGTTTCCCACTCCTATTAGACTTAGACAAAGTTACCTGTTTCATTTATATTTGTGGGTTAGTCAATTCTTGCCTCTGGTCCGACCTACGTTGGACCGATGGTTGGTTTGACTGTTTTTGTCGCATCAAACAAGGAACCCTGTTCAGACGTTGAAAACCATAAAACCACTTCTGGTGGACGGCGATGCCTTTTGTTTAATTCACCAAACGGGCATATTCCCGACGGACACAGATCCATGAAACACGTTTCTCGTTCCTTTCATCCAGATCAATGCAAAAGTTATGTTTTGGTGCCGTCAAACCGGAATGCATTTTCGTCGCGTGAAAGAGTGGAATCGGGGCGGTGTACAAAATAGGGGTTTGCATCTGGATGTTATGTTTTTATACTAGGTTTGTCCATCGAACGCTTGCAATTCTAAGCCAAAGTCAACGCAGAATTCCTCTTTTGTTTCCCTTGTCATTGGACAATGCGTGGTGATTGCGTTTCCCACTCCCATCAGACGGAGGCGCAGTTACCTGTTTCGTTTACGGTTGTGGGTTCGTTCATTTTGGAGTATTAGCGTCTGTTCTGTAGCGATGACCTGCGTCGGACCGAATGCCGCGGCCGGACTCTAGTAGCTGGGTTTTTTTTGTCTAGCATGAACACGTGTTTCATGGATGAAGATGGAAAATCCTTCATGGACGGAGTGGTCCATTTTTTAGTCACCAAACGAGCATATTCGCGTCCGGACGAGTCATTGAACACGTTTCTTGTCCTCCAGAGCAGAGCGAAAGTCATGGTTCATGTCACCAAACAGGAATGCCCTTATCGAAACGTGAAAAAAAAAAATTATTGGTAATGTAGGAAACGAGGGTTTGCTTCGGAATGTCTCGTGTCCGTGCTAGGTTTGTCCTTCTCGTTTCTTATTATCCATGCAAAAGTCATGTTTTGCACCATCAAATAGGGATGCACTTTCGTTGCGTGAAACAGTGGAAACCGGGCGGTGTACGAGACATATGTTTGCATTTGGATGTCATGTTTTTATACTAGGTTTGTCCTTCGAACGCTTGCAAGTCTAAGACGAAGTCGATGCAGAATTTGTCTTTTGTTTTCCTTATGTCATTGGACAATGCATGGCGATTGCGTTTCCCACTCCTGTCGGACGGAGACATTGTTACCTGTTTTGTTTACGATTATGGGTTTTTTAACTCCAGATTATCAGCGTCTGTTGTGTAGCAGTGACCTGCGTTGGGCCGAATGCTGCAGCTGGACTCTAGTTGTTCGGTTCTTTTGTCTAGCGTGAAAACGTATTTCGTGAATGAAGAAGGAAAAATACTTCGTGGTAGACGGAGTGCTCCATGTTTTAGTCACCAAACGGGCATATTCGCATCCGGAAAAGGAGTCATTGGACAGGTTTCTTGTTTCTACCCTCCTAAGCAGAGCAAAAGTCATGGTTCGTGTGACCAAACAGGGATGCCCTTTTCGTAACGTGGAAAAAAAACGTTACAGTCAATGTAGGAAATGAGGGTTTGCTTCGGAAATGTCAAATGTCCGTGCAAGGTTTGTCCTCCAAATGCTTGCCAGTCTTAGCGGTATCCGACGCAGATGTCCTCTTTCAGTCTCCCTTTCTCATTGGAAAAGCGAGTTGAATGTGTAATCTACTCTTGTCACACCGAGACAATGTTACCTATTTTGTTTTCCCTTGTGGGTTAGTCCATTCTGGCCTTCGGTCCGACATGCGTCGGACCGATGGCTGGTTTAACTATTTCTAATGCATCAAATGAGGAACCATCTTCCGATACTTAAAGATAAGAAACCACTTCTGGTAGACGGCCAAGCCTTTTGTTTGACTTGCAAAAGGGCAAATTCCCGACGCACACGGAACCATGAAAAACGTTTCTCGTTCCTTTCTTCCAAATCAATGTAAAAGTCATGTTTTGTGCCATCAAACAGGAATGCACTTTTGTCGCGTGAAAGAGTGGAAACCGGGCGGCGTAACAAACACGGGTTTGCATCTTGATGTCATGTTTTCGTACTATGTTTTTCGTTCAAACGCTTGCAAGCCTAAGACAAAGTTGACGCATGTTCTTCTTTCGTCTTCCTTGTGTCGTTTTACAATGCATGGCGATTGCGTTTCCCACTCCTGTCAGACGGAGACGCAGTTACCTCTTTCATTTACGGTTGTGGGTTCGTTCATTCCGGATTATTAGCGTCTGTTGTGTAGCAGTGACCTGTGTCAAACCGAATGCTACAGCTGGACTCTAGTTGCTTGGTCGTTTTGTCTAGCATGGAAACGTATTTCGTGAATGAAGATGGAAAAATACTTCATGGTAGACGGGGTGTTCCATGTTTTAGTCAGCAAACGGGCATATTCGTGTCTGCACAAGGAGTCATTGAACACGTTTCTCATTCTTGTCCTCCAGAGCAGAGCAAAAGTCATGGTTCGTGTCACCAAACAGGAATGCCCTTTTTGTAACGTGAAAACAACACAATACAAGCAGTGTAGGAAACGAGGGTTTGCTTCGGAATGTCACTTATCCGTGCTAGGTTTTTCATTTGAATACTTGCTAGTCTCAGTTGTATTTGACGTAGATGTCCTCTTTCGTTTTCCCTTTCTCGTTGGACAAAGCGAGGCAAATGTGTTTCCTACTCCTGTCAGACACAAACAAAGTTATCCGTTTCGGTTACACTTGTGGGTTAGTCAATTATGGCCTTCGATCCGACATGCATCGGACCGATGCCTGGTTTCACTGTTTCTAACGTGTCAAACGAGGAACCCAGTTCTGACGTTAAAAAATACAAAACCACTTCTGGTGGAAGGCAAGGCCTTTTGTTTGATTCATCAAACGGGCATATTCTCGATGGACACGGAGCCATGAAACACGTTTCTTGTTCCCTTCATCCAGATCAGTGCAAAAATCATGTTTCGTGCCATCAAATAGGAATACACTTTCATCCCGTGAAAGAGTGGAATCTGGGCGGTTTACGAAACAGGGGTTTGCATCTGGATGTTATGTTTTCGTACTAGGTTTGTCCTTCGAACGCTTGCAAGTCTAAGCTCAAGTCGATGCAGAATTCCTCTTTTATTTTCCTTGTGTTGTTGCACAATGCATGGCAATTGCGTTTCCGACTCCCATCAGACGGAGATGAAGTTACCTGTTTCGTTTACGGTTGTGGGTTCGTTCATTCAGGACTATTAGTGTCTTTTGTGTAGCGATGACTTGCGTCGGACTGAATGCTACAGGTGGACTCTAGTAGTTGGGTTCTTTTGTCTAGCGAGAAAACATGTTTAGTGAATGAAGATGGAAAAATCCTTCATGGTAGACAGATTGGTCCATGTTTTGGTCACCAAACGGACATGTTTGCATCCGGACGAGCCATTGAACACGTTTCTTGTTCTTGTCCTCAAGAGCAGAGCGAAAGACATGATTTGTGTCACCAAACGGGAATGCCCTTTTCATAACGTGAAAAAAAATATTATAGGCAATGTAGGAAACGAGGGTTTGGTTTGGAATGTCATGTTTCTGTGCTAGGTTTTTCCTTGTTGTTTCTTATTATCAATGCAAAAGTCATGTTTCGTGCCATGAAACAGGAATGCACTTTTGTTGCGTGAAAGAGTGGAAACTGGGTAGTGTACAAAACAGGGGTTTGCATCTGGATGTCATGTTTTCGTACTAGGTTTGTCCTTCAAAGGCTTGCAAGTCTAAGCCAAAGTCGATGCAAAACTATACTTTTGTTTTCCTTGTGTTGTTGGCCAATGCATGGCGATTGCGTTTCCCACTCGTGTGAGACGGAGTCGCAGTTACTTGTTTTGATTACGCTTGTGGGTTCGTTCATTCCGGACTATTAGCGTATGTTGTATAGCGGTGACCTGCGTCGGACCGAATGCTGAAGCCGGAATCTAGTTGCTGGGTTCTTTTGTCTAGCGTGAAAACGTGTTTTGTGAATGAAGATGGAAAAATACTTCGTGGTAGATGGAGTGTTCCATGTTTTAATCACCAAACGGGCATATTTGCGTCCGGACAAGGAATCATTGAACACGTTTCTTGTTGCTGCCCTTCAGAGCAGAGCGAAAGTCATGGTTCGTGTCACTAAATAGGAATACCCTTTTTGTAACATGAAAACAAAACGACATAGGCAGTGCAGGAAAACGAGAGTTTGCTTCGGAATGTCACGTGTCCGTGCTAGGTTTGTCCTTCGAATGCTTGCTAGTCTCAGCCGTATTTGACATAGATGCCCTCTTTTGTTTTCCCTTTCTCGTTGGACAAAGCGAGGGGAATGTGTTTCCTACTCCTGTCAAACGGAGACAAAGTTACCTGTTTCGGGTACACTTGTGGGTTAGTCAATTCTAACCTTCGGTCCTACATGCATGAGACCGATGCCTGGTTTCACTGTTTGTAACGCGTCAAACGAGGAATCCTGTTCTGATAATAAAAAATAAGAAACCATTTCTGGTAGACGGCAAGGCCTTTTTTGTGATTCATCAAACGGGCATATCCCCAAAGGACATGGAGCCATGAAACATGTTTCTTGTTCCTGTCATCCAGATCAATGCAAAAGTCATGTTTCGTACCATCAAACAGGAATGCACTTTCGTCGCGTGAAAGAGTGGAATCTGTGCGGTGTACGAAACAAGGGTTTGCTTTCGGATGTCATGTTTTCGTACTAGGTTTGTCCTTTGAATGGTTGCAAGTCTAAGTCGAAGTCGACACAGAATTCTTCTTTCATTTTCCTTGTGTCGTTGGACAATGCATGGCGATTGCGTTTCCTACTCCTGTCATACGGAGACGTAGTTACCTGTTTCATTGACGGTTGTGGGTTTGCTCATTCTGGACTATCGGCGTCTATTGTGTAGGGGTGACCTGCGTAGGACCGACTGCTGTAGTCGGACTCTAGTTGCTTGATTCTGTTGTCTAGCGCGAAAACGTGTTTCATGAATATGGAAAACTACTTTGTGGTGGACGGAGAGGCCCCATGTTTCATTCATTAAACGGGTCTATTCCCGTCTGGACAAGGAGTCATTGAACAAATTTCTCGTCCCTGTCATCCAGAGCAGTGCGAGAGTCATGGTTCGTGTCACCAAGTAGGAATGTCCATTTTGTAACCTCACAGAACAACGTTACAGGCAGTGTCGGAAACGACGGTTTGCTTCGGAATGTCACGTGTCCGTGCTAGGTTTATCCTTCAAACGCTTGCTTGTCTTAGCCGTATTCGATGCAGATATCCTCTTTCATTTTCCCTTTCTCGTTGGACAATGCAGGGTTCTCTTCTCCTTTTTTCCCGAAAATTTCTGATGGACGGCGGAAGGGACAACGCTGCAGTACCGAATCTCTGCAACCGGGTGTTGGCCATGGGTCCCGTCACTACAGTCCATCCTGACAGCCTTTTCCAAGTGAGAAAGTCCATCTCCAGCTGCTGCCGCCCAGCTGCCACGTGTGAATGAGCTGCTTACTGGTTATGTAGCCTCATCCGTCTCCGGCAGAGCCTCAACAGTCGAACGATTCACTTTCCTTCCTGGCTCATGTCTCGATGCCGCGCTGCCCCGTGCCAGCCCATCTCAAGGGTCCCTAAATCAAGAAAGTGAAATGCGCTTCGGTCAACGGGGCGGCAGCCGTCGTTGAAACGCGGCAGGGAGGGGAATGGCACGGCGCGGACTTAGGATTGGTATCGACTGAAAGGTTGGTACCAATCCCTAGTCCCCTCCGTCCAAGTTGTGGCACGTTGTTCATGACGTGCCACATGGAGTCCTAAATCAAGAAAGTGAAATGCGCTTCGGTCAACGGGGCGGCAGCCGTCGTTGAAACGCGGCAGGGAGGGGAATGGCACGGCGCGGACTTGGGATTGGTATCGACTGAAAGGTCGGTACCAATCCCTAGTCCCCTCCGTCCAAGTTGTGGCACGTTGTTCATGACGTGCCACATGGAGTCC
>SZWC01013026.1:4294-69486 GCA_023375785.1 Penium margaritaceum
CTGGCAGGCCTCACCGAGAAAACCTGCCAGCCTGAACTGAGCTATTTTCTGATTGGCTGTTGAACTGAGTAACAAGCTCTACAGAGCTGGGGGGGGCCTAGAACTTGGAGGGGTCTCCCATTGTTGTTCATTCTTCATTCCTAATCAGTCATTGTCAGTTTTCAGCTGCTTTCTGGCGCTAACACTGGCGCGCGCGTTTCTGAGTAACAAATCCAGAGCTTCCAGACTTAGACTCTAGAGCAGCAGACTGAGGGGGCAGCTGACTTAAGCAACGAGCGTGGAAGCCCGCACGCTGCATCAACAACGCTGCTGCCCCAACGTGCTGCCTAGGCTATTCCTTTTCTAGCGACACAGCCGCTGACTAGGCGTCAGTGCTTGGTCAGACGGTGACAACAGTCACAAGTCGTGCACAAATCGGCAAGGGTCTGACTAGGAGACACAAGGCAAAGTGTCATAATGCTTCAATAGCATTTGCAGAGAGAAATGACAAATGACAGGTCCATGGCATAAGTACTTGCCGCGTCGCACGGCGGGTGTCGCACGCGGTAGTGCAAGATCTGTCCAAAACCGGCCCAGAACCATTGTTTTGGCCGTAACTCTGCGCAGACATGTCAAATCACTACGCTGTCTGAACCTAGACGTGCACAATCAAACGCCGGACGCTACGAGTGGTCACATTCATGCATCCGGCATCAAGCGGTGGACACACTGCAAAAACATGCAAATCCGGCCCACGACCAATCCACCGATAAACTCATGTGTGCTGTAGGAAAACTGCAAGAGGTCCCGGGTAGCGTCAGGAGCTTTGGAATGGTCGTCAGTCAGCTCCAAGATGGTATTCCGCCACCAGATGACGCGCCGGTACCTCTAGGGTCCGCATCAGGTATCTGCACCAGCATGGACACTGCGAAGTGGTCATTGTAAACTGTACACGTCGACAGGAACGTCACAAATCACAACACTCCCCCATGACGCGATGGTACGCATGTCCATACACGTGCAACACTGAGACGAATACAAAAAAAGTGCAATGACAAATGTGACACGGACACGGACACACCCCACACTCAACCACTCTCAGGCAAGGGGCGAAGTCCAACAAAACAAATGGCCACGAGGAACTTTTCGCGTGTTAGTGCCTTCGTCAAGAAGTCAGCACGCTGCATGTCAGTGCCAACCCAAATGACGGAGATCACGTGTCGCTCCACCAGATCACGCACAAAGTGGTGCTCAACCGCAATGTGCTTCGTGCGAGCATGAAAGACACCAGAGTTCTCCGCAATGGCAAGAGCACTTTGGTTTTCGCAGCAAAGCACAGTGGCGAGTACTGACTGGCCAAGCTCATGGAACATGCGCAGCAGCCATACCGCCTCAGCAGCCCCTTCACCCAGAGCAACGTACTCCGCCTCTGATGAGCTACATGCAATGCAGCCATGCTTCCCGCTGCGCCATTACACAGTGGTCCGACCGAGCAGGAACACGTAACCGGTGCGACTTTGTCCATATGGGCTCCAAGCCCAGTCACAGTCGGCGTAGCCGTCAAGGACCACCGAACACTACCGGCGAAAGCAAAGCCCGAGGTATGGTGTGGAGACCACGTACCGCACCACTTGCACAGCCGCGTAAAGGGATCTAGTGCGTGGAGCCTACAAAGAGTGGGCAAGGAGGTTGACGGCGAATGCGATGTTAGGACGTGTGGTAGTGGCCAGGTACATCGGAGATCCGATGAGACGGAGGTACAGGGTCACATCCATTGTCTCTCCCAACTGTGAGGGATCGTCAACATTGAGGGCATCCTGCATGTCAGGCGTAAGAGGTGTGGAAGCCGTGGGCACTACGCCGAGAAGGTTGCTGAAGCGCTCTCGAACATCACCTGCGTATCGGGCCTGATGAAGTTGTAGAGTGCGACGTATGCGGTCTTGCACGATCTTCATGCCAAGAAACACCGCAGCAGGACCAAGGTCCTTCATCCTATAAGCAGTCTGGAGGATAGCCTTGGCCTCCTCCACGGCCTTGAATAAAGGAGACGCGATCAGAAGGGCGTCAACATAGACCAGGATGTCGGTGAATCGCTCAGGCGTGTGTCGGATGAAGAGAGAGGGATCTGCCTCACTCTCTACGTATCACGCACGAGTCTGGGTGCTAGTGATCTCCTAGTTCCAACACCAAGGAGACTGCTTGAGGCCGTACAAGGACGTGCGCAAGCGCCAGACCTTGTCACTGTCCTCAAAGCCGGGTGGTTGAGCTACGTAAATCTACTCATCCAGAGAGCCATGGAGGAACACATTGTTCACATCCATCTGGTGCAGTTCCCAGTCATGCGGAGCCACTACACTGAACAAAGCTCGAGCTGAAGTCATGCGGCCGACAAGGGTAAAGGTGTCAGTGTAATCGATGCCCCCAATGTGAAAGTACCCCTTGACGACCAAGCGAGCCTTGTGGCGTTTCAGTGAGCCATCCGGCTTCACCTTCTTGCGGAAGACCCACTTGACCTGAATAGCATTCCTCCCACGTGGAAGGTCGACTAGCTTCTAAACCCCGTGCTCTCGGATGGCGCGGAGCTCATCCTCGCAAGCAGCACGCCACGCGTCAGCATCCTATAATGAGAGAGCTTTGCTCTGTGTGCCGGGTCAGGCACCATAGAGGGAGAGCTCTGCGTGGCAAGAGCGCATGCCTCAGTGCTAGGTCTGACGACCACAAGATCGGCTGTTGCATCACAAGCGATATGAAACCCGTGAGTGATGAGGTCGTGCCCTCCGGGACACGCTGGATGTACCTCTGTGTGCCTAGTGCGGACCCTCAGGCCTAGGGCCTTTGTGCCGGGATCACCACTCACGATGCTGCGAGTAGAGCGCATGGGCGAATGACCTAACACTCACTGAGCTCCGGATTCCAATTGTCGAACGCGACCACCAGGCTCACGGGAGTAACCCGGGCTGGAGGGGCGCACCTCCGGCTCAGAAACAGGCACAATCGCAGTTGGCGAGGACTGAGGCAAGAGAGCTGGTGATGCCGTGCGAGGAGATGCGGGTGTAGGAGACACAGGGCTTGGTGTGACAGTAGGAGCAGGTGAGGCAGGTCCACGCACGGAGGCAGGGGTGCTGGCGCACCCACGTACGGTCGCAAGAGTATGCATATGTACATGATGATGGGTACCTGTTGGGCGTGAAGAGGCAGGAGTAGAAGCCGGCGGTGCTGGAGAGATCTCTGGACTGACAGCTATGATCGTTGGATCATCAAGTGTCGGAGAGGTGGAGGGAGCTTGAACGGACCCATCAGCGTGACGATCGGTATTGGCAGGCGTAGACTCCCCCATCCGTCAAGAAACCTCACACGTGGGAACATAAGTGACGGACAGTGATGTGATCGAAGTCAGATCACGGTAGGTGAGGGACTCAAAGAAGAGCGCGTCGCGGGAGTCAACAATGCGACGATGAGTAGGGTCCCAAAAACGCCATGCGTTTGACCGCAAGGAAATACCGACGAAGACGCACAAGCGACCCCGCGGTGAGACCTTGGACCCCTGCTGGTCCTCAGTGTACTACACAAAAACCAAGGATTCCCACATGCGAGCGAGGCGTAAGTCAGCACGGTGGCCGAACCAGAGCTCATACGGTGTGACGTGATCCGGAAGAGGACCGTGCGAGGGGCGGTTCCAGACCCAAGTCATGTAGGCAAAGCCTTAAAAAACGGAGGACTCCGAAAGACCGCACTCAAACTGCATAGCGCGAATCGCATCCTCCATGGTGTGGTTCGAGCGTTTAGAAACACCGTTCTGCTGAGGAGTAGCAAGAGCGGAAACCTGGTGAAAGATCTCCTGCTCAGCAAATTAGCTGTCCACCTCACCAAGGAACTCGCCGCCGCGATCCAAGCAGAAGGAGTGCAACGTGTGGCAAGACTGAAGCTCAACCATCACTAGCCAGAGACAAACCATGAGAGAAGCGTCACTCTTCTAGCGCAGGCTGTAGACCCACCGCATCCGGGTGAAGTCATCAGTCAGGGTCAGGCCGTATAGGCCCCGATCGGACAAAGACTCGACAGGTAGGGGACCAAGAAGGTCCAAATGAACTAACTCGAGAGGGCAAAGTGTGCGTGAACTGGAGTCAGGGTAGGTGGAATGATGCATCTTACCCTGAGCGCAAATGAGGCATTCGGTCTTGGGTAGCTTCTTGAAAGAAGCCGCGTCAAGACCGAGGGCAGGTTGTGTTCGAATAAGTTTCGACAAAGTGTCGGAGCCTACATGACACAGGTGGCAATGAAGCAATCGCTGGTGCTCAGGAGACAGAACACCTATGACAAAAACACGAGCGGAAGGGGAGGAGGAGCAAGGAGCACAAGTCCAAGAGAAACGATACAAGTCATCTACAACGGAGGCACAAAGGACAACGCTACGAGTATAAAGAGCAGTCACAGTCACGGACTCTGCAGTGTGCTCCACAGAGAGTCCCATCAGGGTGCAAACACGTACAGAAAGCAAGATGAGCGCAAGGTGAGGCACAAATAGCACCTCAGAAAGATACAGGGGGCCAGACGGACCATCGTAACGAAGGACCCCAACATCCTCAACTTGCAAGGAATGACCAAAGCCTGTGCGGACAGAATGAACGGATGCAACAGGTCCAAGGACAATGAAATCGCTGCGATGACAGGTGATGTAATGGGTGGCATCGGAGTCGATGATCCAAGTGCCACCGGGATCACGACCAGAGGACGTCACTGTACAATGAGCAACGGAACACTCAGCTTGTGACGGACGCTGGGCAGCAGGTGAGGAGGAACGACAAAGGGAACAAAGGTGAGAATCATGAATCCAGTCCGTACAGTCAGGCTCATTGTCATCACATGCTGACAGTGCCCCCCCACACGAGTCATCCCTTGTCATAAAAACAGAAAATAGACAGTTTGTGAACCACCCGGCTGTGATAACACACTCGCACCTCCCTGAAAGCGAAGCACCAGAAGGTGTCGGAGTTCGGTGATGGTGCAGTCACGTGGGTCTGGATCGTCTCTGGTCACCGGTGGTGAAGCGAGAACTGCTGTGGTCGTGGTCACCGCGCCCCCGGAGGATGTGCTGCTGGACTTAGACGTAGTACGTCCGCACCCAGTCAAGCGGCTGCAGGCACTCGGTGTTGCGATGGGCACCTCCACATTTGTAGTAGTGAACCCAGCATCCACTACTACTCCTTGATGACGCCTGCTGCTGTGGCTGCTGCTGGCCCGAGCCACGCCTCCGTCGCCCCTTCTTCCCGTGTGCTACTGCCGCGACACCCTGTGTCTGAGTCGGTGTAATCGAGGCAGAAGGGGAGGAGGAGGACGAGATAGAGGATGAAGAAGAATTCTATAGGAGGGGCGTTGGTGGTGATGCAATGATTGCTGGAGCAATGGATGTCTCCTGATGGGCCACGGCTGCCTCACGGGCGGAAGTCACCTGGAGGAAAAGCCGGTGCGCCCTGGGAAGAAGCTGTAGTGAGGCTGAAAAAGGCTCAAGCATGGCATCACTGTACCGCGTGAAGATGTTTGTGTGCTCAAGGCAAACCTTGAGCATGATAGTGCGGAGCACCCACAACTGTGTGCCTCCTGAGTTCAAAGGTGCATGTAAATGCGCATGGTGCATTGCCAGTAGTTAGTTGCAGGCTCGGCAGGCCCCTGGCAAAGGGAGTGAAAGGCATGGATGTGCGCGGTGCGGGTGGTGTGCGTCTCTGCAGCAAGTAGGGATAATGCTAGGTCCCAGCCCCCGCGTGGATCTGCGCCGGCGCCTGTGCCCACCTCGCAAAGGAATGAGCGGAAGTCGACGACGGTCTCGTGCGGCATGGCGTAGAGAAGTCCGCGCATCGCCCTTGCCACTGTCAGCACCTAAGCTCGGTCATTAGTCTTATACGGACTGTGGTAGTGGGGCCATATGCCCTCTGAAGTGGCCCAGACCTGAACTAGGATCTCCCAGCAGTCAAAGCCGTCCTCGCTAACGTACCGTGGGGGCGGTGTCTCGAAGTCCTTGGGTTGCCGCTCCATAGGGAGAGCAACCACAGGCTGAGAAGTATGAGGGAAAGGAAAGACGCCGGGAAGAGGGAAGTCACTCGGGTGGACATCAGGCGACGATCGAAACTCCTAAAAGCGAGACATGTGTGGAGGTCGAGAGCTCGTCTGTAGCTGGCGGATACGATCCTGAAGCACACGGATCTCGCGCGCCAGGGAGTCGCCCTCCATGCCCGGCATGTCTGGATCCACATCCCAAGGGTCAAGAGGTGGCGGGTTGGCTCCGGCTCCTGTCTCCGATGCTAGAGCTGATTGGTGTGTAGAGGGTGCGACCTCGGCCGCTCCCTTAGGAATCTGTCGTGAATTCGTGGAATGTCCTCAAAGAAGCTCGGTAAGTGTACGGATGGAGTCAATCTGCTCCCGCTACAAGCGACGCATCTCATTCTACTGGCTCCGCAGGTCCTCAATGGCTTGCAAACGTGGGCTCATGACACCTAAGGAGGAAGAAGGAGGATCTAGTACCCTCTTTCTCTTCTCGTCAGGCAGAGCCATGGTGCCGCTCATTATGGTCCGAGACGTCAACGTGGTCGAATTACAAAATTGTGGGCGTTTCTTAAGGAATTGAAACGTTGGCAACTTTTGACCCTCCGACCAAAAAATTCACTAAGGCAATTGTTGACATCAGTAGAAACTTGCTGACGTCGGCAAGACCCGATGACGTCAGCAAGTAAAAATGTTGACATCAGCTCACCCTCCTTTTTTTTGTCAACCCTTGCAACTGATGTGCGAGTTGGCGACCGCTCCGTAACAGCCGCGCGGGAGCTGCACGGAAGCTGCACAACAGCGTCCGCTCGGCTGCTGCTGCTACTACATAATCAGCTGCAGTAGCGGTCGCGCGGCTGCGTCTGGACCAGCCGTTTGGCCGCTACGCACGCGGCTGTGGCAGCTGCCGCGTGCTGCTACTGCGCGCTATGGTTGTTGCAAGCTGCAATTGTTGCAAGTAGCTGCAGCCGCCGCGCACTACTACCGTTGCTGTTGCTGCATTGCTGCTGCTGCCGCTGCTCCTGCCGCTGCTAATGTGCTGCTGATGTGCTCCTGCCGCCGTTGCTGCTGCTGTGCTACTGCCGCCACTAATGTTGCTATCGTCGTTGCTGCTGCTGCCACTGGTGCTGTGTTGCTGCTGTGCTGCTACCGCCGCACGCTGCTGCCGTGGTGCTGCCACCGTAGGGTGCTGCCGCCGGTGTTGCTGCCGCTGCTGTTGTGCTACTACTGTGCTGCATTGCTGCTGTTGCTGATGAATGTTCCTGGCAACTATAGTCTCACGTGGTGATGGTGAGCGACGTCGACGCCGTTTTGCTGTTGTCGACGGGTCTTTGTGGATCTGCTGTAGTTGTGGCTGTCACTGCTGCTGCTCTGCTGTGTATCTGCTACACAGCTCGGTGAGAACTGTCTCACCGCTCTGATACCATGAGAAGATGCGTGGAAGCTTCCTAGCGACACAGCCGCTGACTAGGTGTAAATGCCTGGTCTGACGGTGATGACATTTACAAGTTGTGTACACACCGGCAAGGGTCTGGCGAGGAGACACAAGGTAAAGTGTCAGAATGCTTCAATAGCATTTGCAGAGAGAAATGACAAATGACAGGTCCATGGCATAAGTACCTGCCGCGGCCTACGACGGGTGTCGTACGCGGGAGTGCAAGATCTGTCCCAAAACCAGCCCAAAATCACTGTTTTGGCCGTAACTCTGCGCAGACATATAAAAACGCTACGCCGTTTGAACCTAGACGTGCAGATCAAAAGCTGGACGCTACAAGCGGTCACATTCATGCATCCGGCATCAAGGGGTGGACGAACAATACAAAAACATGCAAATCGGGCCCATGACCAGTCCAGCGATAAACTCTTGTGTGCTAAAGAAAAACTGTAGGAGGTCCCGAGTAGCGTCAGGAGCTTCTGGAACGGTCATCAGTCAGCTCCAGGATGGTATTCCGCCACCAGATGACGCACCGGTGCCTCTAGGGTCCGCATCAGGGATCAGCACGAGTATGGACACGGTCGAGTGGTCACAGTAAATTGTACAGGTCGACAAGAACGTCACAAATCACAACACATTTTTCGGCCACAAATGGTTGGATGTATCTGTCATTCCGAAAGGTGCTACACAACTGTAGATGGCATCCCATTTGGGGTGTAGCACGATTTCAAGCAACAATTTGATAGTACGTCTTGATTCTGGGGATTCATTTTGATTATGCCTTTTGATTCATGGAATGATTCTCCAACATTCATGGAGCCCCGCCACGTAGGCCATTTGGAGCATCGGTGTCCAGTTCATTGGTGGTTAATCAATGCATAGTCACCGCAAAACGCATCCGTGGAGTGGTGGTTTCGCTCATATGAGCGAGAGCTCACATTAATCATCGCAACCACTCGCACTTTGCCACCTGCCAACTGATGCAAGAATCACTAGCAGTAAAAGGGTGTCTGTTCAAGCCCTGCATGTTTGCTTTTGTTGCAAGCAACGGTGACAAAAGATGATGGTGTTCTCATAGTCAGGCTCTGTGTAGTCCTCTGGATCTGACTTCCTCCAACCCGGACAGCTTTTCTCTCTATTGGACATCATAACACAAACCTGTTCATAAGCCTCTGTACCGACGGCCAATGCCACTGGACTCAGCCAGCAGCACCACGGTCACGGTCATGGCAAAACTGGCCCGTTTTCTATGAGTGAGAAATACTCCCCATCCAACCATCAGCTCTCGGTCCGATGATGGTTCGACCGGGAGGTGGCGATGGTTGAACGTGTTTTGAGGAGTTGGCTCAACGACGAGCGCAAACCATGGCCACTCTTCTGCCATGATGTGCACGTTGTGAAACGCATGGGGATGAAATTGTCTTAGTTCCTGTCACAATGGACCTGATCCGACGACAGAGAGGATGCGTTCTGGCCAATTCCATACCGATGCTTAAGCATGTGTCAAGGTGATGTCTCAAACACATGAATTATAGCAAATAGATGGGAAGTTTGGCCCACTAGGACAAAACCACGGTAGTTTAGGATCTCCGACCCTCAATTCATCCCAACGGATGGGGTGAATTGGAGTTGCCCCACAGGCCAGGTCCCACCGAGAAGTTCACCAAAAGGTTGTGACACTTGTGTCGATGATTCTCAAAAGTGGTCGAAGTTGTCGTAAAGTGTAAGAAGGATCGCCGGGGGGCAAGGACAGTTGGCCCAATTGCCCTTGACCATCGGAGTGAAAATCAAGGTCTCGCTCCACGGTAGGCTATTTGTGTAATGATAGAAATGCCCACTCAGAAAGACTAGGGACTCGTGAACTTCTTGCACATAACACTTCTCCCTCTTTTAGTCGCACCGTCCCAGCACGCGTACAGATGTGGCGCATTGACGGCAATAGCATCCGTTGATCAGATGATCGATGTCAAGGAGGTTTTCATAGGGTTCCCGACTATTATGCACAGCGTCCTAATCGTGCCACTTGACAAGATATTCTATTGTTTTGCCACGTCATCGATTGCCAAGGATGTCCTCAAAGATGTACGTTGTGCCCTCGTCCACTTGCACAGGAGGAGGTAGGGGTCCATGTCGGGGAAGTTCTCTCTGGGGCCCTAGCAGTGCTTAAGTTTGCTGATATGGAACACTAGGTGTACTTCCATAGTGCCAGGGCGAATGAGTCGCACCACCATGGGGGTTTGCATGCGCTCGATCTAAAACGGTCCTAACCATCGGGGTTTGAGTTTCAAATAGTTGGCTCTGTGGAGTTTGATGTTTGCCAAACTTAAGAGAACTTTGTTTCCAACAGTGAGCACGTCGTAGTTGCGATGTCGGTCAGCTTCTTGCCTCATCGCCGCTTCTGTCTTTGTGAGTGTCCATTGTGTTTCATCCCAGATAATGGAGAAGTCGAGCCGTTGGAAATCAACCGTGGGAATGTTGCTCTGGTTATGAAGCCGGCTGGTGTCGCGGGAAGCTTACCATACTCCACTTCGAACGGAGTTTTTCTAGTGTCGGTGGATATTGCCAAGTTATATGCGATTTTGGTAGTGGGGAGTTTTGCTGCCCAACTTGTCCCGTGTGGTTCGCATAATGTTCGGAGAAGTTGTTCGAGCTTGTGATTGGTCCGCTCAGTTTGGCCATCGGTTTGAGGGTGGAACGCTTTTGAAATCTGGATCCAACTATTGTAACGAGTCATCTATTCAAGCCATAAATGGCTTGTAAATCGACAGTCTCTGTGGCTTGTTATGGTTTTTGGCATGACGTGTAGCCGTACAATGTTGTTTTAGAACAAGCAGTGATGTTTCTTCGGCGAGGACGGTAGTCTTTATCGGAATACAATGAGGCATTTTGGAAAACCTGTCGACAAGCCTAAGGATTGCGTCATATCCCTTGGGTGTGACCGGTACTCCAGTGACGAAGCCCATGGAGATGTTGGTCTACGGTTCCGTGGGAATGGGGAGTGGGTGCAGATGGTCGGGTGGTCATGTACAATGGGATTTTTGCTAACACATGTCAGAGGATTTGCATGATTTGGTTACGTCCGATTGCACCTTGTCCCACCACTAGTGCTTTGCCAGCTCCTTGAACATCTTGTGTTCTCCCAAAGGTTCACCAAGGTCGATGTCGTGACACTCCTCGAGCAGCATGTCGTGGAGTTCACAGTTTAGGGAAATGACAACCTGGCCAGTGAATTCTCGCCGCCAATAGGGTGTGTCGTGCTAGAATTCTTCCTTTTCATATCAGCCATGCTGGTTGAAGCCACATATGAACAACTGCTGAGGATACGGATCTTGTTGTAATTGAAGTGTAACTGCCTCAACCATCAATTTTGGTCGGCGGCTGAATGCGTTTGCTGGGTTGGTTTTTCCCGGCCGATACTTAATATCACTGTTGAACCTGGATGCGAGGAGCTCCATCCATCGGGTTTTGTGTTGACTGAGGCTTAGCTACATCTTCAAATGTTACAGCACATGATGGTTGGAGCGTACAACGCATCAGTGGCATTCAAGATAGCATCCCCATGTCTTAAATGAGTGTACGACTGCAAGTACCTCCTTCTCATATACGGTGTAGTAAAGTTCCAGTCCATGCAACTTTTGTGACATATACGCGGCCGGTTGTTCTTTGCTGTCAAGATCTTGTAGGAGAACCACGCCAATGGCTAGGTTAGAGGCGTCCGTAGCTATGACATAGTCAATCATTGGATTTGCTAATTCTAGGGCTTGCGCCGAGGTCAGAGCATTCCGCAAAGTGGTGAACGCTTCTTGCTCATTGTTCCCCATCGCCACTTGCTTTCTTTTTGAGTGAGATCGGAGAGAGACGCTGACTCTCGCGTATAATCCCGTATGAAACACAAGTAGTATTTGCAGAGGCCGAGGAAAACTTGAACGTCTCGGTGTCCGCCTATCAGTGACTTCAACCACTTCTTTTGAATCCATGGTGATCCGTGTACCGTTGATGTGGTAACCTAAAAACACGATCAAACGGCAACCAAAATTGCCTTTGAGAGCTTTTTGGAGATGTCCATCGTGCTCCTCCGGGGTTTGACTATACATGAGGATGTTGTTGAGATGTACCACAGAGAAATTGTTGAGGCATAGGTGGAAAACGTTGTTCATTGCCACCATAAATGTTGCCGGGGCATTCGTGAGTCCAAACGGCATGACCGTGAACTCAAAATGCCCATAGCGTGTTCCGAATGCCATCTTCTTGATGTCGGTGTCTGCCATGCATATCTGATGATCCTTGTTGTATAGGCCGGTTTTGGTGAACAATTGAGCTTCTCATAGTTGGTCGAAAACTCCGTCAGCTCGGAGAAGAGGGTGTCGGTTCTTGATGGTAGTGTCGTTCAACACTCAGTCGTCCACGCACATCTGCATCTTGCCAGTTTTCATTTTTGCGAGTAACACTAGTGTGGCGTATGGTGACGTGGATGGGTACGTGAACCCTTGACCAACCATCTCGTCAAGCTATTTTTTCAGCTCGGTCAGCTCATGGTTGCTCATTCGATAGGCTCCTAAGATTGTGGATTGACTGCTTGGCTTTAGCTTGATGCGATGGTCAGTGTCATGTTGAGGTCGTAAGGTTTCTGGGAGTTTGTCGAAGAAGACGTCGACAGACTCTTGGATGAAAGTTGCGAACTCCTCTGGAAGTATCGCAAGCTTTGTCGATGCCGATGAGGCCGATGAGGGTCATGATTCAGCTGCTGCCACTTCTGCTTCCTACATTGGCTCAAGATGTACCATCCACGCATGAGCCCCTCGGATATAGTACTTGGCCAAGTTGACCTATATCGACTGCACTGGTTGTCACTCATTGGTTGCTATGGCTTCCTGTGTTGCTTCCACCTCTGCTGCTTTTGCCTCTGTTGCTTCCACTTTTGTCTTCCATCCCACACACGGAATTTGTCACGTGGTGCCACTGATTTCCACGTAAACGTTTCCACCGTTATTGTCAATCTACGAATTGTGTTGGTATAGATAATCACGTCCAAGTATGATTTGGTGATCACTCATTGAATATGATCTACATCCCGCAAATCTCCACTTGTAGCCGTAGTGGTTCTCGGAGTCTCTATATCTATAATCTTCTTTCGATGGTCTTTTATTTTTATAGCACTGGTTTGGTTTGTAAACCAAGTTTTCAAACCATGTCGTTGCTCACAAAACTGTGAGAGGCCCCTCCATCCAATAGAGTCTGTACAGCTCTACGACTCTTACAACATCGGGGTTGCACGCCTAGCAGTATCGCAGGTTGGTTGTCCACATACCCCTTGTTGTACTTTGCGATCTCAAAAACCCTAAAAAATGTTGTTAGCTGTTGAGATGGGCAATCGTTCGGCACAGATTGCTCCTCTCAAACAAGAGTCGCGCCTTTCACCCCTGCCCATTGCCGTTTCCCGAATCATCTTTCCCCAACTTCCTCCCCTTTTTGACTTACTGATTGCTTCAGCAGTTGTGATTGATATGCCGAACTTAGAGTAGGTGCTCGTATCTCTCTCCTTGACGGTGTCCACTTCATCAAAGTTTACGAGTCCCCCAGCTGAATTTTTCCATATCCATGATTATTGTGATTCAGAGGTTTCCAACCGTAGGATTCCTGGAACCGAGCGTAATAGTTGGCGTTATCAATACTTTTTATGCTACAATCATCCGCGATAAGTTGTTTGGATGCCGAAGATGGTGATCGCTTGCCGGGTTTGAGGTTGTGTTTGAGGTCGTTGTTTTAATGAAAACAGAGCTCTTTGGAGGCGATGTTTGCACTAGTGATGATCTTGCAAAACATGCGCGTTTACTATGTAATTCTCGACTATTGACATAAATGATAGAGCCTGTACCGAGCTTTGGAATTCTTGTTCAGCCGTCCAAAACATGCAAGCATTGCATGCAAGAATTTGCTTCAGTCAGCCGGTGGCGTCGGCACGTATTTCCATTGCGGGTTGATCTGGTCAATGGGTAGAACGCTTGTGTGGACAATATGAGACGGGCAAAGATGGTCGTCAATGAGGCCTCGCCGGTCTCCTGCTGCCGTTGGATGGCCTTTAGGTCAGACTGCCAACTTAGTGCCATGCCACGCAAAAGCGCGGCCAAGATTTCAGTCTTCTTGCAATGTTTGTTGACCTTGGCAACAGCGAAGTACACCTCCAGGATCGTTAGCCACATCCTAACATTCCGTCATTTAAACTTTGTAAGATCAAATGGTTTCAGTGGAGCCAGAAGAATCTTGGGTTCATTTGAGAGTTGAGTGTTTCTATCGATGAACACCGCCTCCCATGCACTCAAATTACAAAGAGCCTCCATCGTGATGTTGAGTTGTTGGAGCAAATGGCTGTTGATCCCCTTGAGCATGGAGATACGGTTTGCCACTTCCTTGTTGATGTGCGCCTATCGTCTGGTGCCACCTGTCGTTCCTACTATAGACACCAAGGCTGTCATTAAGGGCGGTTGATCTACCGCCCTTTGGATCCGTGACCGGGTTGGTCGTCGGAGCCATCGTGGTTGACCCAGCTGTCACATAGCCTGCCACGCCAGTGTTCCTCGTCGCTTTAGGGTTTGTGTGCATGGGCACGTTCATCGGATCCTCCATCACTAAAGTCATCACCAAAGATCCCTTGCTGGTTGTCGGATACACTTGTTCGCTTCACCTTGTGGTCATGAAGTCTGCAAATTCTTGACGTGCAAGATGTGTCGAAGACTTGTGCGAGGTAGTCATCTGAATGAGTAAAGTTTTCAGATGCCTTTCCAGCACCGATGGACTCTAATAGCAATTGTTATGTTGAAATGAGTGTAGATGGTGAAAAGGTGGAAGTTGCAAGGTAGAACACAATTTGTGAATTTGGGACACTCGAGCAATTTACAATAAGATGTAAGTGTGCTTTGATGACAAGTGCCAAAGTGATCAAACACATACATACAAGTGTCGGGGTACAAATGAGACATAGTCGGGATCTTCAAGTGCATTGTCGAGCGACGCAAGTGGAGTTGCGTCGTGAGTGGTCAAATGGAGAAGCTCTGGCGAGGAATCAGGGGGCTTTGAAGATCAACAGCAAAGATGCAAGATGCATCGTCATAAATCTTGATGTTTCTCCATGCGTCAAGAAGTCAATCGGAAGGCCGTGACACTTGTGTCGATGATTCTTGAAAGTGGTCGAAGCTGTCGGAAGGTGCGAAAAGGATCGCCAGGGGACAAGGACAGTTGGCCGAACTACCCTCAACCATCAGAGTGGAAATCAAGGTTTTGCTACACGGCGGGCTATTTGTGTAATGACAGAATTGCCCACTCAGAAAGATTAAGGACTCGTGTATGTCTGGTACGTAACACGAAACATCCAAAACAACGAACCAGGCACAAGCTGAAAATTTTCAAGCAAACCACGCAACCATTCTGACCCAAATCTGCAAAGTTTAGTATGTGATGAATTAAATTAAAATGCTCAACTATTACCCCAATATGTCCACATGTCATAAAAAAGGATTTGAATGTCCAAATGCAGTCACATTGTCAACACTGCATATGTGAACTATTGTGCCAAGCAGAATTTTGATGGTTTACAAGTATGAGATGCAGAGCAGAAGATGATTCGAGGAATCATGACATCTGGATGCTTTGCATCAGCAGCATTTCTACTTTGTTCTATACAAGACGTACAAGAGTCCTTGAAATTTCTAAGTGGGCATTTATGTCCTTATACAAAAGAGCCCAACGCGCGTCGAGATCCCTATTTTTGCTCCGACGGTGGAGGAAACGTCCGCCAACTACCCACGCCCTTGAGTGTTCCTTCTTGCAAGTTGTGAGAACTTTGACCACTTTTCAGTAGTCTTCTTGATGCATCGATTTTTATAAAGATGCGTATCGCATCTTCACTGTTGATCTTCCAAGCCCCCCCATTCTCCGGCGAAGCTTCTCGATCCAAGCACTCACAACGTGACTCCACACGCGTCGCTCGACGATCGACCTGATGACCCACTCAATGCATTGGGTCCAATGATAGCAGGACACCCACTCATTGATCTTTCAGCTCGTTTAGCAATGAGTGGGTCTCTGGACGATCGACCTGACGACCCATCCAACGATAGCAAGAGACCCACTCATTGCTTTTTTAGCTCGGTTAGCTCATGGTTGCTCATCTAATAGGCTCGTCAGATGTTGGGTCGGCTGACCGGTTTCAGTCGCATGCGATAGTCGATGTCGCGCGGAGGTGGCAGGATTTTTGGGAGTTCGTCGGGGAAGACATCCATTTCCTACAACCGACTGGAACAATTCTTGCACGTGATGCTCGGACACTTTGGACGGCTGAACAAAAAGTCCAACGCCCAGGACAAACTCATGCACCTCTGTTTGTAGTACGACGTGGGAGAGTACCTGCAGAGATTCCATGAGATCATCATTGGTGCAGACATCGCCCCCGAGGAGCTCTGTTTTCAATACAACAACGGCCTCAAACGGGATATGTGGCAAGTGATCACCATGTTTGGCATCGCAAACAGCCTATCACGGATAATAGCATAGCAAAAGGGATCAACAACGCCGACTACGATGCTTGGATCGAGGAATCCTAGGGCTGGCGACCTTCCAACCACAATTATCAAGGGAAGGAAAAACTCCAGTCGGGGGACTCCTCGACTTTGATGGAAGTGGACGACGTTGACCAAAAAGACACAGGCACCTGCTACAACTAAGCAAAAGTCGGGCATATCGCTCGGAACTGCCGAAGCAAGAAGGAAGCCAAAAGGGGAGAAGATTCGCAGAAGAATGAGTCAGAAAACGGCAAGGGGCAGGAGTGCAAGGCACAACTCTTGTACGAGAAGAGCAATGTGCACAAAAAAATCACCCATGTGAATGGCTCATGACGCCATAGAGGGTTTCTATGATTGTTAAGTTCAACAAAAGGTACGAGGACGACGAATCGGCAATACTGCTAAAAGTGCAACCCTGAGGTTGCAAGAGTCACAGAACGGTACCAAGATTATTGGAGGGACTCCTCACAGTTTTTCAAGCAACAACATGGTTCGGAAGCTGGGTTTGCTGACCGAACCAGGGGTGTTTGAAGGAAAAACCATTGATGGGAGATTACAGATACAAAGACTCCGAGAACCACTACAGCTACAAGTGGGAGACTTGTGGGACGTAGCCGTATGAAGGTCATGTCCAATGAGTGACCAAAAAATCATTCTTGGACGTCATTTCTTGTACCAATAAAATCCGTAGATGGACTGGAACAGTGGCAACATCTACGCGGAAGTCAATGGCATCAAGCGACAACTTTTGCACACGGGACAAAAGACGACATCGGAAGCAATAGAGGTAGAGGCAGCAGAGGAAATTGTAGAGACAAGGAAGCGACAACCTACACAGTCGATACCGCTCAACGTGGCCAAGCATTGCATGCAATGAGGGGCTCGCACGTTGCTTGTAATCCTTGAGCGAATGGAGGAAACGGAAGTGGCAGCAGCTGACTCATCAGCCTTATTGACTCCATCGGCACCAATAGAGTTTGAGATGGTTCCCAAGGAATTTGCACCTATCATCCAAGAGTTTGCGGATGTCTTCCCCGACGAACTCCCAAAAATCCTACCACCTTAGCGCGACATCCACTATCGCATGAAACTGAAAGCGGTCACCAAATCCAATGTTTGACGAGCCTACTAGATGAGGAACCATGAGCTAACCGGGCTAAAAAGGCAACTCAACGAGATGCTCAGTTAGGGGATCATCCGCCCACATAGGTCACCATACCCCATACCAGTACTATTCGTGAAAACAAAAACTAGCGAGATGAGGATGTGCGTGGACTACCGGGCATTAAACGGTGCTACCATCAAGAACCGCTATCCTCTTCCCCATGCCGATAAGATTTTTCACCAACTTTGAGGAGCTTGAATTTTCACCAAAATTGACTTACGCAGTGGTTATCACCAGATCCGCATGGTAGACGCCGATATCAAGAAGACAGAATTCCGAACGCGTTACATGCATTTCCAGTTCACGATCATGCATTTTGAAATCACGAATGTCCCACCAACATCCATTGCGGTAATGAATAATGTTTTTTGCCTGTACCTCAACAGTTTTGTCATGGTATACCTCGATAACATTCTGGTGTACAACCACATCCTGGAGGAGCAAGATGGACATCTCCAAAAAGTTTTTGAAGTTTTACAAAGAGACAAATTCTACAAAAAAAACCCTCAAAGAACGAAGTCGGTTGCCATTTGATCAAGTTTTTGGGTCACCTCATCAACAACGGATGGATCACAATGGATAAAACAATAGCAGTATACGATGACTGTCTGATGCCGATTAATGCATTAAGTGTTTGATCAAGTTTCTCTCGGCTTTTGCAATTACTACCAATGTTTTGTACAGGACTACACTCGAGTGTCTCACTCAAAAAGAAAATCAGTGGCGATGGAGAAACAACGAACAAGAAGCGTTCACCACTTTGCGGAGCGCTATGACCTCGGTGCTAGCCCTACAATTGGCTGATCCAACAATCCACTATATCATGGCCACAGACACCTCCAACCAAGCCCTTGGCGCATTTCTCCTACGGAATCAGTGTAGTGGAGAGAAAGTGGCTGCATACATGTAGCAAAAGTTATGTGGACCAAAAATCAAGTAGGTCGTACACGAGAAGGAGATGCTGGTGGTTGTGCAAGTAATAAGACATGGTGGTGCTATCTTGAATGCTATCAATGCATCGTACGCACCGACCATCATGCGCTGAAGTATCTGAAGACAAAATTGCACCTGAGTTGACGTCAAACCCAATGGATGGAGTTTCTTGAATTCGGGTTGGACTATAACATCGAGTACCGACCAAGTAAAACCAACCTAGCACTTGCACTCAGTCGCCGACCGGACTTGATGGCTGAGGCAGCGACACTTCAAGGACAATGAGATCCATAACTCAAGCAGTTGTTTACACGTGGATATGACCAGCATGGCAGATATGACAAAGCCAAGTTCTAGCAGGACACACCCTATTGGCGATGATGATTCACTCGCCAGGTGGTCGTACCCGTGAAAAGCGAACTCTGCTACATGCTACCTAGGAGTGCCATGACACCTGTCCAGGTGGACATTTTGGGGAGGACAAGACACTGAAGAAGCTAGCCAAGTACTACTGGTGGGACAAGATGAAAAACGATGTGGTCAACTTCTGCAAATTGTGTGACACGTGTTAGCGACAAAAATATTGTCACACATGATTACCAGGCGTTTGCAGCCGCTACCCACTCAAACGAAACCATGGACTGACATCTCCATGGATTTCGTCACTGGATTACCGGTCACATCCGAGGGATATGACACAATCATCGTGG
Organism: Penium margaritaceum; assembly: GCA_023375785.1. Classification (NCBI taxonomy): domain Eukaryota; kingdom Viridiplantae; phylum Streptophyta; class Zygnematophyceae; order Desmidiales; family Peniaceae; genus Penium; species Penium margaritaceum. The sequence continues at coordinate 23,108 of SZWC01013026.1, forward strand.
CCGCCTCTACTATTTTTGTAGATGACAACAAAATGACGCAATCATCATGGCCGCCTAAACCCAGACAGCATCTACACTAGTCCCTAGTAACAACAGTGCCCGATCAACATGAAAACTGGACCCTAAGGAGAACATAATGCTGCAGAAGCAATGGTGTAGTCAGATCCAGTACTGAACACATGCAGACAGCATCCGCAGTGGCATTGACCGCCGGCAGCACGACTGCTGAGGAGGCTGACCATGGAGCTGAGCACATCGACCGTTGGAGGGAGGAGGCTCTAGCAAACTGCACATAGGCCTCAACATGTGTCGGCTCCACCGGAAGACACTTTAGCAGCGTCCAGTCTTGCCGTCAGTCACCTGCACGCCGATGTACACAACCCGGGAGGCCACAATAGAGCAAAATGAGAGATGCGCAAAAACCAACAGTTGGCGTAGGGTTCCCACGTAGACCTCTTTTCAACTGCACATAGGCCTCTTTTCAGTTTCCAGGGGGAAACTGAAAAGAGGCCTATGTTCATTCTCAGTTGCTAATCAGTTCTTTTCAGTTTCCAGGGGGAACAACAAAAAAGACAAGGACAAAAGGGTGGGGGACCATGGCTAACAGTCCCAGTGGGGAGGGGCCCTCCTCTATTGGAGGAACCCCCAGGCCCCATTTCTTGTAGCAGTTGCAGCAGCCGCAACAGCAGCAACAACAACAGCTGCTGTCGTTGCACTAGTAGCTGCTACAGCAGCAACAACCACCGTTGACGCAGCAGCACCTGCAACAAGAGCTGTTGCTATAGTAGCAACAGCAGCAACAACAATCGCTACACCAACAATAGCAGCAGCAGCAACACCAATAGTAGTAGTAGCTGTAGCAGCAACAACATCAGTAGTAGGATCAATAGGAACAGTAGCCGTAGCAATAGCAACAACAACCCACAGGCTTTGTCGCCGGCTCATCCGACCTCTTGGCTGCCATTTGCCAGCAGCTTGCCGTACTGATGCAAAAACTTGTAGCCCTGTAGCTACTGACACCACAGAGCCATGCTAGTGTCCCACCGCCCTTCCTTCCTTCTGGGAAAGCTAGCCCCGCTGTTTCTACAGCCACGCATTTCTTGGCGCAGAAGCAGACCCAGCGCCAGTGGTAGACGGTGACGTCAGTCCTTGGCCCCACTTTGGGTGCCGGCCGTAGGCCAAAGGACTTTGAGACCCTGCCCCCGCCGCTCTAAGCCGGCGAGCAGTGCCAGGGCTAGGAGCTGAGCTTCCGCATCTGGGAATAGGGCGAGGGTCTGTGGCTGTACTACCCCCCTGATTTTTAAACTCGACGTTTGAGTTTTTTTTTAATCATGTGGTCCTCAAGTTTGACTATGTTTTTGACAATGGAATTATTTTGGTGGTCTTGATTTGTCAAATTCATTGAAATTTGGCACTTTTGATTTCGACAAACAAGCTTGTTCACTATTTCTACGGTCCTTGAATTCGACGATGTGACTTGAGAGGATGGTCGGTTTGCGCACCCCGTATGCAACTTCGAGTCATTTGAAGTTCAGATTTTGAACTTCGAACAGTCAGATGTCTTGTCCACAGGTGCGCTCAGGCATGTTGCCTGACAGCTTGTCAGAGGCGCTAGCATGAGGGCTGCTGATCGGACAGTTTTGCTCATCAAGTCAGTCGCTCGTGGCATTGTAACAAAATGACGCGAAAGATTTTTTCACGAGTATTCTCAAGCTCACACATCAGTACTCTATATATTAGGGTTCAGCCAACCCAGGAACACATGAGAACTTAAAAAATCCAGATGACACTTCAAATTCGATGAAATCACATTTGAATTATTTTTGTGATCCTTCAAATTCGTTGAATGAAGTATCGTATCCTATTTCGATCACTCTGTAAACATTTAATATTGAAGTCAAAGATCAGGGGGGTATACTCTCCTGTACGAATCCTCCCAGGTCAACCAGCTGCATGATGTCGGTCGCGCTGTATGTGCTCTCGTCCCCGTTGCCCCTCCGACGTCATGCGTCGCCATCGAGTCCTTCCCTGGAGACTTCACCACTTGTAGAACTCTAGACCCTGCAGCCACGTGGCACGTCCTCACGCATCCCCATCGCCTATCCTGCGAGGTTGAGACCAGTCATCTACTCAGGGAGTTCAACTCCCAACTCATGGGGGAGGTTGAGACGATCACCTCCTACTAGCAGCGGGTGGAGGACATCCTCTGTCACCTGGGCGACTCTGCTCCAGCCCCTCTCGCCACGCTCCTGACCATCAAGCACGGTGCCAACGACACGTTTGCCGAAGTCTTCGTCCACTGCACCCAGGACGTCCTCTCCACGATGACAGGCCAGGGCACCCTCATGCCCTTGGCTTACGAGCTCTTTCTCAAGATTGAGGAGGCTCATCTGGAGTCGCGCGTCCACCGCTTAGAGGCCCTTGTCTCGCCTACTGTCGCCTCTGTGGCCATCGCTTCCCCCCCAGCTGCTACATCCACCAGCTCCTCGTTGCCAGGAAAGAAGAAGTTTTTTTTGCAGAAGTTGTTGATGTCAGCATGTTGACGTTGCATCGCATGCAGCGTCGACATGATCCGTTTTTTTGCAGTTCGTGGGTTGAATGTCAATGTTCTTAGGTCAGTGGGTAGGGGAGTTATATTCTTCCAAACGTTGAGTAAGGCAGTTCTATTGTTTCGAATGCCGAGTAGGGCATACGTACGATCAAATTTCATGTCTCATCCCTACATGTACCCTATACAATAAGATAACATGATGAGGCATATGTGCAACCTTGAATGCTCGAGTTGAGCGACACGTGTGACGTAGCTACCTAAGTGGTTGCTTCAAGAAACTCAGCCAATAGGTCAAGTTTTTGAGAAAATCAAGGCATAGTTTCATGAAAGTCTTCTGTCATTGAGACGTCAACCAAACAAGATCTAAACATTGATATGGATTTGCGATACATCTGTCAACCCTACCGGAAATTGATCCAAAAGTGCCACATCCTTTGGATGCGGAACATTGTGAGAAGCTGCCAGGAAGCGTCCTAGCACTAATTACTATTGACAAGGTAACATTGTCCAGTCAGCGATCGCACTAGCACATGAGGTAGGTGCGGAATCAACAAGGATTGGGCTGTGCAAGGTGCTCAGAGTCTCATAAGCATAATAGCTTCAATATGTAGAGAAAATCAACAACCACATGACAGAAATACCTAACACGACGCAAGGTGGATGGCGCATGCGGCACGCTTAGTTTAACTGGCCCAAAACCAATTCTTTGGCCGTAACACTGAGTGCAGGCATCCAAATGACGCATCTTGTAAAGCTAGAGATGCAAAATCTTGAGCCAGAAACTACGCTAGGTCATATGCATGGGTCTGGCACTATGTTAACCTCCCCGGTCGATGGTCAACGGTCGAGGTCGACGGTCGATGGAGACCAGCTGGGCCAAGAGGATGACGGTCAAAGGTCAACAGATACAAAAAGTTCTCAGAATGGCCTGAAACTTTGCACACCGTGCTTTCATGTATGGACATTGCATCTATGCATAAAAAGTGGACTTTCATCCCTTGGTTACTGCATGTTCAATATTTCACTCTTGTTGCAAGTGTACTTTGACAAGAGGAGGTCCAACATGCAACTTGGATTCACAAAAATAGGGGCTTGGAAACTGGAAAGTTGGGGGGGGGNTGACTGCTACAGATTTTCAAGGTGCAGTCCGTTGCACAGCCCTCCAGCCGATGGTCTCTTAGCTATTCTGGAGGAAGTGCTCCCACAGACACGGGGTCATACCCACAAGGGCAGAGCGTAACCCGCTTAGGACTCGAGGGTCATACCAACAATGGCAGAGCGTATCCTCGTTCCTTGTCCGTGGAGAGCAAAAGTGGACCACGGGTCCAACCCGCGTCTAGTCTCTCACAATGCGTACCTTGGTCCAAGTGGACCGACGAAGTGGACTGCTTCGACCATTCTCGCGACTCCACGAACAGAAGTACGAGGACCTTTTGGTGGACTTCTCGACGACTCTTGACAAATCTAGATCTAGAAAGATGTATCGCGCATCTTCATTGTCGATTGTCGAAGAACCCTTGATTTCTTAGCGGCCCTTCTCGAATCCGACCACTCACGACGCGACTCCGCACGTGTCGGTGGAAATTCGACCCCACGACCCCAACTATGCTTCATTCGCAACTTGTCGCTTGTTTATGTATTTTCAATCGATTCGACACTTGTCATCGAAAGTACACTTACCGCTACCGCTAATTGTAAATTTCTTAAGTTTCTTAAATAATGAATCGTGTTTTGCCTCGAATATTCTACCTGTTTACCATCTACGCTTCGTTCTGCGTAACAACATGTCATCGAAGTATACTTATTGCATAATGCAAATTATCTATTTGTCCCAAATACTTGAATCATCTTTTGTCCTGCATCTCATCCTTATGAATGACCTACGTACAGCTTGGCGTAAGAATGAGCGGGTAGTCTTATTCTTCTGAACGCAAGGCAAGATGTGTACTCTGGACTTTCTCTCCATCAACGGGTAAGGCCGATACACATTAGACTTTTGTGGGTACTCCTTACAGGTACCCTATTGGATTTTTTGCCGTCGTCATCTGCACCCTGGGAAAATAGACTACGGTGATAGTGTGACCATTGCCGCCTTGATTCTCGTCACTTGACGACAAGAATTTTGTGTCGCCTATGGGGACGTGCTATGAAACGGGGTAGTTGCGAGGGGCCGATTTGTCAGGAGGTCAACATGGTCGGAGCCAATCTGACTGATGAATTCTAAAAATTGGCCTGTACCGCCATCCAGTCCTTCTTCGAAGCTCCGAACCTATCTCCAGAATGCCTCTCCGAGAGGCCGGAAAAGTGAGGGGGGCGAACAGGTGGGGGCGNGGGGGGGGGGGGGGGGGGGGGGGGGGGGGGGAATGCACTTTTGGTCGCGAACTGCAATCCCTTAAAAAATGGTGTCTTTTGGTGTCCTGGGGGTTGCGAAGTGGGAGGTTCCTGGTTCGAACCCCCAGATCTGCACCCAGCAGAGCCAAATTTTGGCTAACTGCTGGGGGGGGCGCCTGGTCGCGACCTCGACCGGCGACCAGGTCGCGACCAGGCGACCTTCGACCGGGTGCACCCGGTCGAAGGTCGAGGTTAACATAGGTCTGGCATCAAGCTGTGGACATACAAAGCAAAAAAATGCAAACATGGCACATTGCCAGTCCACCGAAAAAATCCTAATCAAGGTAGAAAAACTACATAAGGTCCCTACAAGTATGTGGCATGCTGTGGAAGCTCTTTGACTACTGCAGGTGGCTAGACCACCACTGGAAGCTGCTCGGGCTCCAGCTAAGTCCGTGTCAAGTATCTGCACGAGCAGTCATAGTGGTCTGTACAAGGCAATTTGAAACGGCACACAACACAACACTCCCCCATGATCCCACGGTATGCATGTCTATATGTGCACACAACTGGCATAAGTGTGGAACGAGGTGCTCAACGATGAATACGCACACACCCCACTCTCAGCCACCATGAGGCAAGGGGCGCGACCATGAACCTTCCAGGCGCTGGCGCCTTGGTCAGAACGTCTACCCACTGCATGACCATGCCAACATAGGCAATGGCAATCACCCGTGGCTCCACCAATTCATGAACAAAGTGATTATCAAATTCAATGTGCTTGGTTTGTGCATGGAACACACTAGCCTTCTCAACAATGGAAAGACCCTCTGGTTGTCACAGTGCAGAACATTGGCAGGCACATACTGACCGAACATACAAAGCAGATGTTGCAGTTACACAACCTAAGCAACCCAAGTCGCCAACGCAACATACTCAGCCTTTGGCAAGCTCCGTGCGATGCAACCCTATTTCCCGTTGCGCCACGACACAATAGTGCTGTCCAACAGGAACATGTAATCAGTTTGACTCCGCCCATTAGGGATCCAAGCCTAGTTCATGTCTGTATAACGGACAATAACCTCATAGCGCTTTTGGCAAAAGCAGAGTGCGAGGTACAACCTGGAGACCACGTAACGCACCACTTGCACAACACCATGCAGATTCTGTTCTTAACGGTTTTGGGATAACTATGCAAGCAGGTTGACGGCAAAAGCGATGTGCGGATGGATGGTTGTGGCCACGTGCATGAGTGAGCCAATCAGGTGCAGGTATATGGTCACATCCACCAGCTCCCCCAGCTGGACTCGGTCCGCCACCTCCTGGGCATCCGGGCCGTTAGGGGTGATGAGTGTGGAGGCGATGGACATTGTGCAAAGGAGGTTCGTGAAACGCTCCCCCACAATGTCAGCTTTAAGTACCTGGTGCAGTTGGAGCATCCGTCTCCGGCGGTCACGCATGATCTCCATCCTGAGGAATACACCTGTAGGACCAAGGCCCTTCATCGTGTACGTGGTCTAAAGCACCGCCTTGGCTTCCATGAAGGCCTCTGTCGAGGGAGATGCAATCAGAAGGTTATCAACAACGACAGGATGGTATTGAAGTGTTCAGCTCTCTTTCAAATGAACAGGGATGGATCGGCATGGCTCCGCACGTACCCACCACGTATGAGAGTACCGATGATCTCCTGGTTCCAACACCAAGTGGATTGCCTTTGGCTGTACAAGGTCTTGCGCAAGAGCCATACCTTATCACCAATCTCAAGGCAAGGTGGCTGGACCATGTAGATCTCCTTTGAGAGAGAACCATGGAGGAATGTGTTTTTTACTTCCATCTGATGTAGTTCCTAATGGTGGTAGGAAGAAGCGTCGAACAAAGTACGAGGTGCGGTCATGCGGCCAATAGGGGTGAATTTACCTATAAAATCCACACCTTTAACGTGGGAAAGCGCCTTGGCCATCAGATAGGCCCTGTAACAATCCAGTGTGAAACATGGCTTCTCTTTCTTGCAAAAGACGCACTTGGCCTTGACAACTTTCCATCTTGGGTGGAGATCAACAAGCTCGTGCACATTGTGCTCTTGGATGGCTCTGAGCTCATCTTGCATGCAACACGCCACTCGGCTGCATCGTCAGTGGAGAAAGCCTTCTACAGCTTGTTTGGATCAGGCCCAAGTAATTGGGAGCTGTGAGTGGTAAGACCGTAGTGGCCGGATGGCCCAATCGTGACAGTTCTTGCTGCTTCGCCACAGGCCACTGCGAACTCACTAGATACAAGCTCACGACCAGAAAAGCATGTTGGGTGCACCTTAGTCTGGCCTACCTGGACACCAGGGCTTTCGTGCCGGGCTTGCCAATTTGTATGCTCTTAGTGGAGTGGTTGGGTGCACTGGCAGTCCCACGCTACGCTCTCGTGACCTGTGGACGCAGCCAACCACCGGGCTCATAGGAGAGGGATGAGTCGGAACTGCCTGCTTGGGGTGCAGTTACAATCAGAGGGACCATGGGAGCAGGATCGGGTGTAATGGACTGCGCAGGGTCGGTTGTACTGGACAACGCAAGGTCAGGTGCACTGCACGCCGTAGGACAAGTGCATTCAAGACCACTGGAGCAGGGTTGGGTGTACTGGATAGTACAGGGCTAAGTGTACCTGGGACTACAAGAGCACGGTCAGGTGCACCAGACGATGCAGGGTTAGGTGCACTTGGTGGCACAGGGTCACGTGTACCTGGGCCGCAGGTTGGGGAGCCAGGACGGACCCATCAGTAGCTCCTGGCCGAGAACTCTCCCCCATACGTCATGATCCCACAGAGGTAGGAATGCGGTTAGCGGAAAGCAAGAAGAGGTTCAAGAGATCGCGGTAGGTCTGCGCCTCGAAGAAAATGGCGTTGTGAGACTCGACAACATGATCGTCCATATGATCCTAGAACCGCAGGGACACATCAAAGAAGGAAGACATGCAATGTCAAGGGGAGACGTTGGAGCCCTACTGGTCCCTTGTATACCAAACACAGGAGAGGGAGTCCTAGTTGAAAGCCAGGAGAAGGTCAGCCAAATAACTGAACCACAGTTTGTACAGTATGACACGGTCCAGCAGGGGACCGTGCGGGAAATAGTTCTAGACCTACGTCATGTAGCCAAAGCCCTTAAAAGCAAAAGACTCAGGAAGGCCGCACTCAGACCACATGGTGTGGACCGCATCCTCCTTGGTGCGGTTCCATGTAGGCTGGTTGCACTACGGCCACGACGGCAACAACGGCTTCCGCTTCCTCTGGAAACAAGAGTGAGCAGGACCCACGAGATTGCACCATCACGGAGCTTTGTCACGTGCTGGTACTTCACAATCAAGGAGGCGCAAATATGTTATCACAGTGGAATGGTCCACAGAAAATTGTCTTGTTGTGTTTTTTGTGAGTGATGATGTTTGTGGAGGATCTCCATCAGCTTGTGATGAGGCTGGATCTGACAACACCACCTTGCTTGACAAGTAATACATTTGTTATATTCTTCCTCATTTTGAGTCCTCTGTTGAGTTTCAAGCAGAGGTGGAGTGTTTTGTGGCCTTTTTTCAGTGTGAAGGACAAGCCATGAGGCAAAGTTTTCTCAGATCTCCGAATCTGGAGCCACGCATCACATGATCTGCCATCACAGTGACTTTGTGATTCTTGTTGGTCCATTCACAGATGATCTGGTCAATCCTTGCTTGTCCAAGAGATTGGGGTTGTGCAGTGTGATGGTCAACTCGGCTCCTTGTACATTTCCAGTGTGCTCTTTGTCCCTGTCCCTGAGATCAATGTTCTCTCCATTTGTGTATGCACCATGTTGGATCTTCCTATTAAGCACCCTACTGTCTTCATCACAGTAACTGCTTACAACACTCTACCTTCACTCTTTGTACCTCTGTTGTGGACTATCTATATCATGTGTCTACTTGCACTCCCTCTGTCTCCTTGCCTTCATCTTTAGCTGTATATATGTTTGTCATTGGTATCCTCTCCCTTGAGCACTAGCATTTGTTGCATGGCAGTCCTTGCCATGTATGCTCAAACACAGTGTCCAAGCTCAATTGGAGAGAACGAGCCCTCAGTCTTGACGTGACTTCCTTTCAAGAAGCCACCAAAGACTGGCTGCCTCTCCTTCACTGAGGGTAACATACATCGTTGCACTTACCCATAATCCACTCCACAAGCACTGTGCTCATTGGAGTTGGTCCACATGGACCTTCTCAATATCCTCCCAATTGATTACCTCTCATATCAGAGTTGATATGCCCTCACCCTGACCGATGACTTCCCCTGGATGCAGTGGGTCTAGAGACTCCATCACAAGAGCGATGTCCTTGAGGTACCCTCGTAGCTCGTCATGGCTGAGCACTAGTCTTGTCATACACTCCACATGTTCTACTTAAGTGGCGGTAAGTTCCTGGATGAGATTGACTCATTCATTACAACGCGCAGTGTCTTTCATTATCTCTCTACCCCTACAACTCCTGAAAAGAACAATGTTTTTGAGCATTAGAACTACACTATGTTTTGTGTCATGTGGTCTGAGTGCGGTCTCCATGATTCCTTTGCTTTTGAGGGCTTTTCCTGCATGATGTGGGTTTGGAACCGACTTGCACACAATCCCCTACAAGACACAACATACAAACTGCGGCTTGGCTATCATTCTTCCCTCCACCTTGTCCATGTCGGAGTCTCACTGGTCTGCATGTAGCACATCAAGGATCAGTAGGGATCCAAGGTCTTACCATGGGATCCCATGTGTGCCTTTTTCTTTGTCTCCTCATTATCAAAGGCCTGGCAAGTTTAGGATCTTTCTCGTCATTGCATCCTCGTTGACAGGGAGTTGCGTGACGCCCTCTTCTTCAAGGCCCTCATGTACATAGACCTTTCCTAGATTCTAACGCTGGTCACCAACGAAGTCTCCAGTTGTGTGATTTCCCAGTCAATGGATGAGTCTCTGCAGGTGGATGTGTCTGTCCAGGCTTCTTCACCTATAGTCCTGTCTCTGGTCAATAACAACCTGGTCATCATGGCCGTCGTTCCAGTGGCCTCGTTAGTCCCCATAGGTGCTCCCAAGACTTTACCTACCTTGTTCCCAACCGGCACGCCTGCTCTTGTGTCTTTGCCACTCTTTATTGGCACACCTATTCCCATGCCTGTGCCAGTCCCCCCTTGCACACCTAGTCTTGTACCTATGGCAACCCATTCACCTACAACTATAGACACTGGTGTCCTGGTCCCTCTAGTTTCACCTGCGTCTTTCCTTGTCACCTTTTCCACTCCTATGTAGGTATCACCTGCCTCTACACCCTCTTCTCCCAACCTAGTAGCTTCCGCAGCTGTGTCCCACTCCTTGCCTCTAGCTTGAGGTGAGCACCTCAGACTCAGGGTACTCCTTTGAGTCAGATTATAGCCTTTGACAACTCACCTCTAGGACTCATCAAGAAGCTCACTTGACACCCAAAAATCATGATTGTGGTCTTGAGAGCGGAGACATTGGCACGAAGGCCCTTGGCCTTTTTTTCTAGGCGGATCACACTAAGGTGCACCATATCTCCTTGTTGGATAAGAGTTGATCTTTTGTGAGTTTCAATCGCTTGCAATGTTATAGCTGACCTTGCCATGGTTAGAACCAATATGAAGGCTTATGTTTTCGCCACCAGGAGCTCTCCCTTGATGGTTCCTGATCCAGGAATGTTGAAGGAGGTGCACTTAGTCAAGGAAGAAAAGTTTTTGTGTAGTACCTATCAGGATGAGCTTGGAGCCATCCAAGAGCATGGTGTCTACAGGCTTGTTGATTCTTCACCTGGGCGGAGGGCCGTACATGCCATGTAGATCTTCATCAAGAAGGTGAAGCCAAATGACTGAATCACTGGATCACTTCAAGGCTCATTTGGTGACCAAGGGGCTTTCACAGTTTGAGGGTGTTGATTTCACCGACACATCCGTTGGCCCTATGACTGCAGCTCGTGCTGTGTTTATGATCGTTTCTTAGCATGACAGGGGGCTACACCAAAGGGGTGTGAATCAGGCACTCCTCCATGAAACTCTAGAGGAGGAGAAGCCACCTGAATTTGATGTGGGTACAAAGGTATTGCACTTGTACAAGCCCTGGTAGGTCCTCAAGCAGTCATTTAAGTGCTGTAACCAGAAGTTAAACAACACACTGACTTCAGCCAAGTTTTGTTCAGTGACTCATATCCATCACTCTTTCTTCGACAAAGATCTGAGCACTTGACTGGAATACTTTTCTTTGATGACAACCTCCTGATTGCGTCTCCTTTGATGGAGGTCGTGAAGGGGGTCAATGCGGTCCTTGAGGCTGACTACATGAAGAAGGACCTTGGTCATGCTGCCATAAACCTAGGGATGGAGATCATGCGTGACCACCGTCCGTGGACACTCTTGCTTCATAAATTATGCTACGCAAGCATTGTGGAGGAGCAAGTTCCAACCTTCTTGGTAGATTACCCACAAACTCCACACCCATCACACCAGACAGTTAGGGTACTTTGAAGGCGGAACATTTTCCACAGTTGGGGGAGATAGTGGACGTGTCCCTATACCTGCATCTTTTTGGCTCTCTGATGTAAATGGCCACGGTCACTTGGCTTGATATTCCATTTGTTTTCAGCCTCCTTGAATAGTCTTTACAGTGTCGTTGGGCCAGAGCCCTTCATGCAACTATGAAAGTGGTATGGTATGTGGTTTATGTACCGTACCTAGGAATCTACTTTTGTCAGTGGTGTTCCATGGTACTCAACGGCTATACAAACAAAAACTAGGCCTAGAGCCTTGATAGGTGTAAAAAAACCATCCATGTTTTCTCATTGGATGGAATTGCTGTGCTGTGGCCCAATGGAAAGCAGGGTTGCATTGCACGTAGCTTGTGATAGGCAGGGTGTGTTTCCCTTGGGGGCTAGGACTGCTGAGGCAATGAGGCTACAACGCTTTTTCCATGAGTTGGGGCACTCTTTCCTTTTGTCGTTCTATGCTTGGTCAAGCAGAGTGCCCTTGCTATTTCATAGAGCTCTGGTTTGTTTCAAGCACAAAAACGGAACGTTGTTGTTGAGCATCACTGTGTGTGTGATTTGGTAGAACAACAGGTGATCCTCGTCATCTGGACCGGTGCAAACATGCAATGAGTTGACAACCTGACCAAGGCACTGGCACGTGGGAAGTTCATGGTTGCCAATCATTCTCTCAGGCTTTGTGCCTTGTCTAGACGGGTGAGACGAGGTGTACGTGTGCATGGTTTTCAAGCATCTTGTTGTGTGCTTGTGCCAATTGTACATGTTTTTGGATATGCTTACCATCCGTTCATGTTAGAGTGTTTTGATGTGAGCCATCTACATTTTTTTGTACAGCTTACTGTGACCGCTCGGATATGTCCATGCGCGTGCATACCCCTGACGTAGAGCTGGCTGGTGCCAGAGCACCGTCGGATGGTGTCCATCCACTGCAGCTGCCATACACCTGCCACAATATCCCAGGTGCTTGTTGAGGCCTTATGTATTTTTCTACACCCTCTTGGGTTTTCTTGGTGGACTGAGTTTTGAGCCCAATTCACACAATATGCATTATTGCATTGTATGTTCACTGGTTTTTGTCAAACCCATTCATGCATGTAATCATTGCATCCAGCTCGAGACTCTGCATTCAAAAGTTCAAACAGCTTTGCACTCGGATGTCCATGCATTGAAAAAACTGTGGTTTTAGGCCGGTTCGAGGGCAAGCTAACACTATCACATGATTCACTAGCTGTGTGATGTGATTCCTTTTGATATGTATCTGTGAGTTGCCATTCTTCTCTGCGTGTTAATGTTGTTGGGGCAGGTGGCTAAACGACATGCAGTGGAACATAATTCTAAGTAAAAGAATTCCCACATGTCAAGTTTACGGACTCGTGTATGTATGGGACGTAAAACCAGCAATGTTCACTCTAGAGGATTCTGACAGAATCGACCACATCGTAAGAGTGTCAATAGAACTATCACATTTCATACGGCTGTTTTGATAGTGCTTGTTTGACTTCTCAACAAAAAGAGACATTTATAAAGATGCACCTCAACATTCCCAAACCCCTCTTCCCCACATTCTCTGCAATGTTTCTTGAAGCAACCTCTCACAATGAAATGTCACATGTGCCAATCGGCTTGATCGTACAAGATCCCAACTATTTGTTATCATTATTTGTACCTGTTAAACACTACCAGCTGCCCAATGTAATAATAGAGTGGTCATTGCTCGACTGTCGTTTTTGTAACGGCTAAGGTATCACATTGTTATGCCAAGCAGAACGTGGGTGATTCACAAGACTTAGGTTCAGAGCAATACACAATTCAAGGGATTGGGACAAATGGATCATTTGTATGTAGGCTTACTTTGATGACAACTGTAAACAAAGTCAAGCTCATAAACACAGTGGTAAGAATCACAATGATGCATGTATTGGATTCTTGGCGCTCAAGCCAAGTGACACGTGAGATGTCATGCCGTGTGTGTTCACTTTGAGAAACTCTACTGATATGTAGAGAATATCGAGACACGGTTTTGTAGAAGTCTAGCACCATTGAGAAGTCAAATGAACAATATCAAGGTACTGATGCAGTTTGTGATACTTTTGTTGACCATTCTAGAAAGCCGTCAAAGCTGTCACGACCTTCAGGAATGGGACACCGGAGGTCGATGCAGTTCGCCAATAAACCCTAAGCCAAACGGGGTATGAATCCTGAGATCGCCGCGTGCTGGACCACAAGTACAAGGAAATAAAATCCGACTTGCTGAGTTTAGGGAAGGGTGAATGTCAGAGACATAAAAAATTCTCCCGTTTTAGTTGCAACGTCTTGGCATGTCAGCAGACAGGCTAGGCTGGTGATGACGGTAGTAGCCATCAATCATATGATCAATGTCTTGAAGGTTTTCGTAAGGCTCCTAGCTGTTGTGTGTGGTTTCATAGCCGTGCCACTTGACCTGATACTTGGTCCTTTTCCCACGACGGTGATGTCCAAGGAATTCTTTAACCACGTACTCCATATCCCCATCCTCTCAGATAGGAGGCAAAGGTACAACAACATCTTTGCTAGGGGAGTTCTTGCAGGGTTCCCGGTAGTGCTTGAGCTTGCTGACAAGGAAGACAGGATGGATCGCCCTGCTAACTAGTAGGAAAAGTCAAACGACAATAGGAGTTTGCATTCGCTCAATCTCAAAATGTCGCAACCAAAAGGGTTTGACCTTTGCAAAATCCTCAGACTTTGACATTTGTAGAGTTGAGTAAGATGTGATTTCCAGTGCTGAACACGTCATTGTTATGATGCCATTCAGCTATTGACTTATGGCTTGTTGTGTCTTTGTGAGGGTCTGTCGTGTTTCTTCTTAAACGCTAGAGAAATCCCGTCGATAGGTGTCAACCGCGGGAACATTGCTCTAGCTTTGAAGTCCTGCCGTCATCGCGGAAAGTTTGTCGCGGACCATCTCAAATGGAAATTTATCCATTGCAGTGGAATGTGCAGTTATATGCGAGTTTGGCGGTCGGCAGTTTTGCCATCCAATCCATGCCATGTAGTTGCATAAAGTTTGGAGAAGTTGTTCCGTTGTCTAAATGGCCCGCTCAGTTTGCCTGTTGGTTTTAGGATGGAACGTTGTTAATAGCTAGATCTAACTGTCATAACACGTCATCAGTTCACGCTACAAATGGCCAGTGAAATGAATGCCTCTGTAGTTTACAATATTGTGTGGCAGGCTGTGTGACTGCACGACCTGAGTAAGGAATAGACGTACTCTTCCCTCTACAGTGACGGTTGTCGTTGTCGCAGTGAATTGGGACATTCTTCTAAATCTGTCCACCACCACAATGCTGGCGTCATAAAACTCAGGTTTTGTGGGCAACCTTGTCATGAAATCCATGCTGATGTTGACCCATAGCTCCTTTGAAATAGGGAGAGGCTAGAGTAGTCCTGGTGACCTCGTGCGACAAGATTTTCATCGTTGACAGATGTCCAATTTCTTTTAAGGAGGCTGCCACGTCATTTTGCATCTTCTCCCAATACCAATACTTTGCCAGATTCTTGAGCATTGTATCCTCACCAAATTCTGCACTTGTAGCTGTGCGTGGCACTTCTCCAATAGCATTCATCACAATGCTTTGTTCGCGGTTATGAAAACCTTGTGAGTGAATGATGTGGTCCTAAGACTTGATCAAATGGTGATTAAAGTTGCAATTCAAGAGTAAAAAATCTATATGTGAAATCTCGTGAACTTTGTGTAGGTCTCAATTGTGCTGCTCCGGGGTGCAGTTGTACACCAGGGTGTTGTAGAGATGTACGACAACGACGTCATTGAGGCATGGGAAGAAAACATTGTTCATCATCGCCATGAAGGTTGCAGTGGCATTGGTGAGTCCTAACGCCATAACCTTGAACTCGAGGTACACTTATCAGGTGTGTTATGTTACCTTCTTAATTTCCTTATCAGATACGCTAATCTCATAATAAGTGCTACGTAGATTTATCTTGGTGTGCCCCGTAGATTTTGTAAAGACATTTGTATGCTTGTAATAGTGGCTAGTGATTCTTTGTGATGATGTCGTTGAAGTCTTGGTACACCACACACATTTGCATCTCCCAGTTTTATTTTTCACAAAAATAACAGGTGTCGCATATGGTGATTCTTGGTGATGTGGGGGGTTTGATGAACCCGTGGCTGAGGAACTCGTCCAGCTGTTTTTCATTTTGGTCAGCTTGTGGTCACACATCCAATAGGTCCCCTTCGCTGTCCAACTATCGCCTGGCTTTAAGTCAACCTGTTCATGGACACCTCCTCACGGAGTTATTTCTCAAGGCGGTTCCTCGGGGAAAAAATCCCTTTGAACTCCTCAAAAAGTGATACAAACTCCTCGTGAACAGCTGTGAACTTGTTAGGTATGGAGGCCAGTGTGGTAACCTTTGGTGCTGCAATTTCTTCCGCTTTCCTTGTCCCCACGTGGACCAAGCCACGCTTGGACTCCGCGTCACAGATATCTTTTGGCCACGTCCAGGGATATCAGTTGGAGTTTTGTGACTATTCCGTTTTCCCCAACTCCCTCCACCTATACTGCTTCCCGTAATTGTCGCAGAGTCATGGGTTGCCCGATCAGAGGCACGTGTCGTTTTCTATTGTTTGTGCTGATGTGAACTGATTCACTTCTCCACTCTACCTACAAATTGTGCCAGTAGAGGGAAACTTGCACGACGATGATTTTCTGGTCGCATGTTGGACAAGTTCTCAAGACCGTTACATAGTGTGATCTCTAATCCAAAGTCATAGAGGTTCGCAAAGTCGACGAAACAACAGTAATCCGTTTACGGTTTCCATTGAAGCAACCCTTTTTCTGTCTGCAAATCCAACTTCCAAACCATGTTGTAGCTTAGAAATCTATAAGAATTGCATCCATCAAGTAGTTTCGGTATTGTTCAATAAACTTTACAACATCTTAGTTGTACTTGTAGTAGTATTGCTTATTGGTCGTCAATGTATACCTCGTCAAGATTTGCAATGCCATGAAGCTTTTTCTGCTGCGATGTGCATCGTTCAAATGGGTAATCGTTCAGCACATATGTTTTTGACCAGACATGAGTTCCGTCATTTAATCATGCCAATTTCCATTTCCTGACTCCTCATTTTCCCTCTACAACATTCCCCCCTTTTGGTTTATTGCTATTGTTTCCAACAGTTGCATGAGATGTACCCTAGCATTCTGCAAGTCTAGCATAGCCGTTGATTGTATTTCTCAATGGCATCAATCTCAATTAAAGATATGGTTTTTGCTGATCGTGACTTCTCTCTGCCACGATAGGGGTCGTGGCTTTAGGTTCGGCACCCACCAGATTGTTGCATCTGAGCATTATAGTCATCGTTATTGATGCAATCGGCTGCTGCAATCATTTGTGGAAGATCATTGTGGATGCCGAGTATAGTGATTGCTTGCCAAAATTCATGCTTGGGGCTGTTACAGTAGAAACAGAGTTTGTTCGGGACAAGGTCACTGCTGTTGATGCGCCCGGCAGTGTAAAAAAAAGACTGCCCACTCGCTTGCCCGTGCTCGATCAATGGTATGCGCCGCTGATTGAGTGAAGCAAGGTGGGGTATGTCAACCACCCTCACGATTCTCGCTTCCACGTGAGAATCGCGGATAGGCAATGACCTCTTTGTCCTTTGTTTAGGCACACAAACCCCATACCCTACTCCCAGGATTATTCGCATGGTCATCCTAGGAGTTTATTTTTTTTTTAATTCTATTTCAAACAACTGGGAACAAGTTATTGCAAAGTTTCAAACTTTGCTCAGTTTGTATGATCTTGACTATTTTCAAACTCTTCCTATCGAGTTGTGCTTGACGCCTGCCGTTGTCGCAACTTCCAGCATCGCTGTCCACATTTAAACGCTCAAACTTGAGGGGCGAACCCCCTCGTACCCACCAACCTCCTCCTCCCCTCTCGTAATCATGGTTTGTGCTTCGCGTCGGCGGTCAAGAGGACCGCCGCAGTTTGAGCTGAGGACCGAACAATTTTTCCCACGTATTTTGGAAACACCCCACCGAGTTTCTGCACACATGCAAACAAGATAGAACCCATGTCCCAGGGTCAAACAGTTAGGTGATTAATTAGTTTGCCAATAATTCTGGGAGTAGGGTAGTTTAACTTAGGTTTTTCTATGATTTACATTACCAGAGCCCACGCAAAAAATAAAATCCTACATCAAACAAGAGGATTTGTGTGTAGAAAAAGAGGAGGTCATTGCTCGATCACAATCGAGTGAAAATCAGTGTTCTTTTTATTGAGCGGAAACTCTCTTTCTGTTTTTCCCCTAAAATGCAACCCCCTCCTTTACATGCAAACCCTAGTAGAACACTGCCCAAAAGAAAATTAGGGATTTTAAGGTTTTATTTTTAGGTGGGATCCTTCTGGGCCCTGCAGTTGCGGGGGCCCAGCTGGTTCCCTTCCAACACATGGGGAGTCTCATACCCCCCATGAAAACCACACGCAAACTCCACATTGAACATTCACAAATTCATTGAAAGAGGGGCGTATGAATGTTCAGAACAATTATGGATGTGAGCATGTCAACATTGCATTGCATGCAGAGTTTACATGATGTTTCTTCATGATTTTTTTGGATAAAAAACAGATATTCTTAAGATGGAGTGTGTTCTGTCCCTCGTGTACATGAGTTCCTAAATTCCATAAGTAGAAATTCCTGTCATTACATTCAAACCGCATGGCGTATCAACCTCTAGAATTTTTACACCGTTTTCCAAGGGAATTTTGGCCAAATTCCCCGACCTACAGCGTACCGTAGTAGAAGTTTTTGACAAATTCAACCACCTTCCAGAACGGACAAAAAAACTGTCACGAACTATGTTGATGTTGCAATATTGTTGGGTTGACTTCTCGATGATGCTAGAATTTTGTAAAGACGTGCCACGATATTCCTAAAGCGCCCCGGCATTCAAAATCTAGAATTTTGAAAATCAAAGCTTTTCAAAGCAGCCACTCATGACGTGACCTTACATGCGGCACTCGGTCTGAATACCGAGGACCCAACATATGCCTTATTCTCATTCTCGATATTTTTCCATATGTGCTCATCTCACCTGAAACTTGTCAGTGCACACTTATTGCTTTATTGCTTTTATTCCAAATCCTTTAACCATCTTTTGTCCCGTACGTCATCTGTCTGAACCACCTACGCTGCGCTTGGTGCTATACTTTGTTTTAACGCATAACAATGTTGGAGGCGCAAATGATGCATTAGTTACCTAGCAACAACCTCGCACAAGTCCTCAATGCATCTCCACCATTCAAAAGAATACAGACCTTTCAACAACAATAGTGAACATATTGAGCGCAACCGGTGACAAGCAGCAGTCCCCGACGAGTACTCCAACGACGGAGGATCAACAGTGCACCAACACCGACGCACTCCAAGGGAACCAGACAACATCATTGACCTTTATGGCAAATGGCACAAGATCAGAAAACCTGACGGCCTACCCAGTGACAGACCCCTTGGTCTTGGCAAACCCTTTGCCTTCGCTGCTGCCCGTCGAGACAACACTTGGTACAATGGGAGGCACTATCCGACAAGCAAGAATCAGCAAAGATCTGTACCAAAAGCTGTCGGGACTCAAGACCCTGACCACCCATCTGCTCCAACAACTCAAGAGCAGTGGAGGAGCTTCAAGTGTCTCGTGCGCACAAAGTAGTACTCATTGAGAGGAATTTGTAACTCTTGAATGAACCCCAGATTTGGCCGGCACTTCCCAAGCTGCTCAATCCCACAAACTTGAAGGGTCTGATGGTCAAGATGTGGCTGAAACGTTTGGAGGTGTACTTCACCAATGCTGGAGTTGACAATAACAAAAATAAAATTGACCTCGTGGTTCTGTTTTTTGTGTGGCATGGCTTCAAGTTGGTGGTTTGACCTGAAGATTATCCAACAACAGTAGGAGACCAGGGGAGCCCGATCAAAGGCTTACTCTCCTCTCTCACATTGTTGACTGCAGGTGATCTACCTCTTTATCAGATTAATCCAACGTGGCACAACTCTCTCAGGCAACCAGAAACATGGACTGACGTTGTGTGCGCTACCCTCGCTCGCTTAAAAAAGTTGAACAAGAAGTCTGACACACGGTATTGATCCCAACATCTGCATCAACAGTCAAGCGTGGCACAAATGCACTCAACATTTCTACAAAATCCTTATCTTGGCCCATCTTCGGTGGAGATTGACACCGTTGATCAACGTGATCAACGGCTTTGCTGGACTTGCAGGAAGCCGGGTCATATCTCGCGTGAAAGTCGGAAATGACATCGGCAAATCTAAAAGGGAGGAAGTCACAAAAAAAGAGTGAGGATTCATGAAACGGCAAAGGTCAAGAGCAGAGAGCAAAATGCCTGTCCGTTTGGGAAATCTATACCGACCAATCGTCCAGTTGAGCGGCTCACATCACCACAGAAAAGGGTTCCAAAGATCTCATAGTTTGATGAGGAGGACAAACAACCAGCAAAACTACTGCGGGTACAACCAAGGGATTGTAATATTCAAATAATGGTACCAGTGTTACTCCATGGAGGAGCTTCTCACAGCTTTCTCAACAATGACATTGTTTGGAAGCTGGGTTTGCAAACAGATCCGGAGATATTTGAAGGAAATAACCATTGATGGAAAATTGCAGATCCATTGACTTCACAAACCACTCCAACTGAATATTAGAGATCTACATGACATTATGGTCTAGAGAACTTGTCCAACGAGTGACCACAAAATCATCCTCGGGTGAGATTTCCTATACTAGCACAATCCACGGGTGGATTTGAACATCGGATCAGTCTACATCTCATCATGAGCAGAAGATAACACCTGTCTCTGGTCGAGCGACCCACGACACAATGGTGTATATATGAATCAGCAGATGTGGAAACAATAGAGGAAGTTACAACAGCCAGAAATAACCAACCAATATCACTATACATGGCCAAGCTGTACCAGAAACATGGAGCTCAAGCGTGGCTAGTATATACACCTGTCGAGGTGATGGTGATGACCTCGACACCTGAGAAGTTTGCAGCCATACCGGAGGATTTCACGACACTCATCAAGGAGCTCGAATGGGTTTTCCTGACAAACTACCAGGAGAGATACCTCCACAGCAGAACATTGACCATCAGATAGACCTACAGCCACACAACAGACTGATGGTGAAGGGGAGTTATTGGATGAGTGACCACGAGCTGACCAGTCTCAAAAAGCAGTTGGACGAGATGCTCGGTCAGGTGTTCATCAGGCCCTCCACGTCACCATACGTAGCAGCAGAACGTTTTTTGTAAAAAAGAAAACGGGAGAGATGCGGATGTGCGTGCACTGCCGAGCGTTGAAAAAAATCACCATCAAGAATCCCTATCCTCTTCTATGAGCAAACGCACGTTTCCACCAACTCCGTGGAGCAAGGATCTTCAACAAAACCGAGCTACACAACAGCTATCATCAGTCCCACGTAACAGATGATGGCACCGAGAAGGTAGCATCCTTCACCACATATGGGCACTTTGAGTTCATGGTTGTGTTGTTTGGACTCTCAATTGTCCCAGTAACATTCATGGCAGTGATGAGCAACTTGTTTTGCTTGTACTCCAACTGCTTTGTTGTATTGCCATATCTCGGAGGAGTACAATGGGTATCTTTGATGTTTTCTCAAAATTCTACAAAGTGATAAATGTTAGGAAAACACTCAAACTGTGACTTTGGATGCCATTCAATCAAGTTATTGGACCACATCATCGGTGGTGGACAAATCACCATGGACCCAAAAAAGGTGGAGGTGGTCGCTGATTGGCCGACGTCCACAAATATTTGGGACGCCGAAATAGTTATGGGCTTCTGTAACTACTACCATTGACTTGTAAGGGACTACACATGAGTGTCAGCGCTTCTGACCAATCTCATTCAGAAAACCACCGAGTGGAATGGGGGGATAACAAATAAGATTTGTTCAACTCTTTAAGAAACATTATGACGTTGGCGCCAACCTTATGATTGGCAGATCCAATGGTAGACTACGTCATGGCCACGGGCGCCTCTAATTGAGCCATCGGAGCCATTCTCCTCCAAGACAATGGCGGAGGAGAACAATTGGCTGCATGAATGTGGAGAAATCTACTCGGGCAAGATTTCAACTATGCGGTGCAAAAAAAAGGAAATGCCTGCACTCATACATGCGTTCAAAACATGGCAATGCTGCCAGGAATACCTATGATGAATTGTTTGCACGGACCATCACACATCGATGTATCTCAAGACTCAGCCAAATCTAAACTGTAAACAAACTTCATGGATGGAGTTCCTTGAGTCCAACTGCGACTACGACATCGAGTACCAGCCTGGAATAACCAGTCCGGTGGATGCTCTTAGTCGATGACCAGATTTGATGGCCAAGATTAACAGGTCGCTCGTCGAACAAGAGATACACCTCGCAAGAATACCTTGCAAAAGGCCATGAGGAGTTTGGCAGGTACGACAAGACCAAGTTCTAGTTTGGCAACCCCTACTCACGACGACGATGCACTCACCAAGTCGTCATGCAACCAAATGAGGAACCATGGAGAATGGTGTAGGAGGAATGCCACGACACCATTCGAGGTGGACATTTCAGCAAGGACAAGGTGCTCAACAAGCTAGTGAAATAATACAAGTTAGGCAAGATGCAAACCAATGTATCAAACTTATATGAATCATGCGACACCTATCAGAGACAAGAATCTCGTCGCATGAGGTCACCATGCCTCCTCCAACCCCTACCTGTTCCAAAAAAACCATTGGCCAACATCAGCATGGACTTCATGAGAGGGCTGCTCACCACTCCTGAGGGCTATGACTCCATCCTTACTGTGGTGGACATATTCCAAGAAATTTTGCATTGCATCCTGATGACTACCACCGTCACTGAAAATGGAACAATGTGGTTTTTTTTTATGTTAGATCGTATTGTTGCGAGGTGTGCCTCATACCATCATCACCGATATGGACGAACGATTCACTAGATGTTTCTAGCACAAACAGAAGACACGCTACGACAATTGGATACAACTATCAACAGCGTTCCATCCTCAAACCAACTGGCAGACAGAGCGGACCAATCAGACCTTGGAACAACTCCTTTGCACATCATGTGAGCCGTCCGTCATTGATTGGGCAACCAAGCTACTGATCGCTGAACTGACACACATTTCCACCATTTCTACTACAACGGGAAAAATCCCCTTCGAAGTGGTTTACGGTAAATTTCTTGCCACACCGGCTGGACTACAAATTCAGAGAAACATCCGTGCGGTCGACAACTAGCAGAGGGACTTCACAAGAATTTGGGAGGAAACACTGTAAACACTTGAAAAACCTCTACCAGCTATGAAGCGAGCAGCCAGCTGACATAACAACAGTGACATGTTCAGCCGTGGAGATCGCGTCCTCCTCAACTTAACAAACATCAAACTACAAGGAAAGGACGTTGCAAAGCTCAAACACTCATTGCTGAGACCATTTGAGATTGAGCAAATGTAAACCCATGTCTTTGCTTGGACTTTGCCTGCCTGACAGCATGACTATCCATCTATATTCCATACCAGCAAACAAAAGCACTGTCCGGACTGCAGTATGAGCTTCCCGGCAAAGACATCGCACCTCCACCTCCCTTACAAGTGGACAGGATACTAAGTACGCAATTGAAGACATCCTTAGAAACTGAAGGTGTGGAAAAATGACCAAGTGTCTGGTCAAGTGGCACAGCTACGACGCTGAGCATAACAACTAGGAGCAGAACGACCGCCTAGGCGGTCGATGGCTTGATCGATGGCTATAATTGTCGTCACCGGCCTAGGCTTTCTAAGGTGCCGGGATATCATGGTCAAAGGGGAGGGGGAAGTGTTACGTCCCTTACGTACACGAGTCGTTAAGGTTTGCGAGTAGGTATTCCTATCATTACATTCATAGCCCACTGAGTGTTGACCTCCTGATTGTTATGCCATTTGGTCGAGGGCATTTTGGCCAACTACCCTGACCTTTGTTACGCCAAATACAGCGTAGATGGTGAACAGGTAGAAGTTGTGAGGTAGGACATGATTTATAGTTTGGGACACTTGAGCAATTTATGATTCGCGATGAGTCTACTTCGATGAAAAGTGTCAAAATGATCAAACATATCTATACATATGTATAAGTGTCAAGCTACAAATGAAGCATAGTCGAGGTCATTGGGTTGATTGTCGAGCGACGCGTGCGGAGTTGCATCATGAGTGGCCAGATTCAAGAAGGTCCACCGAGAAGTTGAGGGTCTTTGAGAATCAACGGTGAAGATGAGACATGCATCTCTGTAAATCCAGATTTGTCTCAGTGCATCATGAAGTTGACCAAAAGGTCGTAATACTTCTGTTCGTAGGTTTGCAAGAGTCGTCAAAACTGTCATAAAGTTTGGGAATATCCATTGAGGGCAAGGTCGTTGGCCAGTTTCTCCTCCATCATCGGAGTGAATATCGTGGTCTCTGCGACATGATGGGTTGTTTGTGTAACAACAGAAAAGCCCACCCAGAACGATTAGGGACTCATGTATGTCTGGTAGGTAACACTTCCCCTCCTTTTAGCTGTGACATCCCTGCGCGCATGAAAATGTGGCCCGGAGATGGTGGTAGTATTCCTCGATGAGGTGATCGACGTTTTGGAGGTTTTTGTAGGGTTCCCAGCTCTTGTGCTTAGTGTCGGAACCGTACCACTTGACGAGATATTCTGTCGTCTTGCCACATCGACAATGGCCTGGAATGTCCTCGATGACTTACTCCGTGTCTTTGTCCACTTGAATTGGAGGCAGACGAGGGACATCTCTGCAAAAAAAATCTTTCTCTGGGGTCTCGGTAGTGCTTGAGTCTCCTGACATGGAACACCGGATGAACTTGCATAGTATCGGGTGCTTGAATTGCACAGCCACAAGGGTTTGCATGTGCTCCATCTCAAACGGTCCCAACCATTGAGGTTTGAGCTTTGAATAGTCGGATCCAAGGAGCTTGATGTTCTTCCAGCTGAGGAGGACTTTGTCGCGAGCGACAAAGATGTTTTTGCTACGATGTCGGTAAGCTGCTCGCTTTATCGCTGCTTGTGTCTTTGCAAGGATTTATTATGTTTCCTCTCAGATGGTGGTGAAGTCTCGGCGTTGGACGTTGACTGCGAGAATGTTGCTACAACTTTGTAGTCCGGTTGGTGTGGCGGGAAGTTTTCCATAAACCACTTCAAATGGAGTTTTTCCTGTTGCGGTGGAAACTGCCGAAGTATGTGCGATTTTGGCGGTTGGAAATTTTTGTGTCCAATCCGTCCTGTGAGGTTTGCATAGTATTTGGAGAAGTTGTTCAGCCATTTGATTTATCCGCTTGGTTTTCATTGTCGGTTTGAGGATGAAACGCCGTTGAAAGTTGAATTTTGCTCCCGTAGTGATACATCAGTTTGCGCCAGAAACGGCAGGTGAATCCATCGTCTGTGTCGTTCGTGATGGTTCTCCATACGCCGTGCAGCCGCGCAATGTTGTTTGAAAACAGCCGTGCTTTTCCGTTGGCGCTGACAGTGATCGTTGTTGGGATGAAGTGGGACATTGTGAGAAGCCTGTCAACAACCACAAGGGTTGCGTCATATCCCTTGGGTGTAATCCTGTGACGAAGTCCATGGAGATGTCTACCCATGGTTCTGTCAGATTAGGGAAGGGTTGCAGAAGTCCGGTCGGCCTTGTGCAATGTCGCTGACATGGGTCGCAAATTTTGCAGAAACTGGCCATGAGCATCAATCGCCTTGGAAAAATGCGGTAAAGCTTTTTGACTTCAGAGATCCAGCATTGCTGAAATTGTATCTTGTCCCACAAATAGTTCTTTGCCAGCTTCTTCAGTGTCTTGTCCTCTCCAAAGTGTCCACATGGTCCGGTGTCGTAGCACTCTTTGAGCAGCATACGACGAAGTTAGTCGTTCGGAGGAACGACCACTTGGCGAGTGAAGCACCATCGCCAGTAGGGTGCATCAAACCGGAATTTCGCTTTATCAACTCCGCCGTGTTGGTCGTAGCCTCGTGCAAGTAGTTGCTCGGGGTACGGGTCCCGCTGTAGCTGTAGCGTCGCCACATCAGCCATAAAATCTGGTCGGCAGCTGAGTGCTTCCGCAGGATTGATTTTGCTTGGCCGGATTTCGATTTCGTAGTGGAACCCGGATTCAAGGAGCTCCATCCATTGGGTTTGACGTTGACTAAGATTCGGCTGCATCTTCAAGTATCTTAACGCGTGATGGTCGATGCGCACAATGCATCAGCAACACTCCACAAAGCATCGCCACGTCTTGAATGTGTGCACGATTGCGAGCATCTCCTTCTCGTGTAATACTTAGTTTAGTTATGGTCTTTGCAGTTTTCAAGACATGTGGATGACCGGTTGTTTGCCGTTGCCATGGTCTTACAGAAGAATCGCGCCAATAGCTCTGTCTGATGCATCCGTGGCCATGATATAGTCGACCGTTGGATCGGCTAATCAAAGGACTAGCGCTGAGGTCAAAGCGTTCCGCAAAACGGTGAACGATTCTTGTTTGTTGTCTCCCCACCGCCACTCATTCTTCTTTTCGAGCAAGGTCAAAAAGAGGCACTACCACTCGGGTTTAGTCGCGTACAAATTGCAAGTAGTAACTGTAGAATCCAGGAAAAACCTAAGTTTCTTGAATGTTGGTCGGCATCAGCCAATTAGCGACTGTTGCCACTTTTTTCAGATCCATGGTGATTCGTCCGCCATTGATGACGGACCCAAAAACTCGATGAAACGATGACCGAAGTTGCATTTTGAGGGTTATCCAAAAAGAATTCTCTTTGTAAAACTTCAAGAACTTTTTGAAGATGTTCATTGTACTCCTCTGGGATGGGGGTGTAGATCAGAATGTCGTGGCGGTGCACCAAGACAAAATCGTCGAGGTACAGACGGAAAATGTTGTTCATTGCCGCCATGAATGTCCCCGGGGTATCTGTGAGTCTAAACGGCATGACTATGAACTCAAATTGCCTGTAGCAGATTCAAACGCCGTCTTTTTTATGTTGGCATCTGCCACTCGTATCTGGTGATATCCGCTACGTATATCAAATTTACTGTTTATTCGGGCCCTTGGACTTGGTCGAAAAGTTTGTTAGCTCAGGGAAGAGGATAGCGGTTCTTGATGGTGGTGTCATACAACGCCCGATAATCCATTCACATCTGCATCTCACAGGTTTTCTTTTTTCAAATAGAACTAGTGTGGCCTATGGTGACGTAGATGTGCGGATGAACCTCAGACCGAGCATCTCACCGAGCTGCTTTTTCAACTCAGTCAACTCCTGATCACTCATCCGATCTGCCCCTCAAACAGTAGGTGTACTGCCGGGCTTTAGTTTGATGCGATGGTTGATGTCTTGCTGAGGAGGTAAAGTCTTCGAGAGTTCGTCGGGGAAGACATTTGTAAACTCTTGGATGATGGGTGCGAACCTTCACGTACCATCACAAAAATTATTGATTCGGATGAAGTTGATGAGGCAGATGATGAGTCACATGCTGCCACTTATGCTTCTTCCATTGGCTAGAGATGTATGAGCCACGGACGAGCTCCTCATTGTATACAATGCTTGGCCACGTTGGGCGGTATCCACTACACAGGTTGTCACTTTTTGGCTTCCGCGGCTTCCTCTGCTGCTTCCACCTCTGTTGCTTCCGTTGTCGGCTTCCGACCTCCACACGGAAGTTGTCGTTTGTGCCGTCGATATCCTCGTAAATGACACCGCTGTTCCAGTCAACCTGCATATTTTGCCGGTCCAGGAAATCTTGTCCAAGGTTGATTTTGTGATGGCTCATTGGACAAGACCTCCAGACCGTTACATCCCATAGATCTCCCACTTCTAGTCGTAGTGGTTCTCGGTGACTCCGTATTTGTAGTCTTCCGTTGACAGTTTTTTCCTTCGAACACCCTTGGTTTGGTTGGCAAACCCATCTTGAAAACCATGTCATTGCTTACGAAGCTGAGTGAAGCTCCTCCTTCCAATAGTGCCGGTACCATTTTCCGATTTTTGCATCCTCGAGGTTGAACCTTTAGCGGCATCACTGGTTGGTCGTCCTCGTACCCCTCATAGAACTTTGCAATCTCATGAACCCTCACGGTGAAGTAGACCATTCAGATGGTTGATCGTTTGGCGTAGATCGCTCCTTACGGACAAGAGTTCCGTAGTTGTAGGAGGTTCATGTATCTCTGTGGTTGAAGGCGTCCACTTCTATTGGCATCGCGAAGTCCACCGACTGGTTGTTTTCCATTTCCATGATGATAGTGGTTAGGAGGTCGCCAGCCGTAGGATTCTTGGATCAAAGCATTGTAGTCGACGATGTTGATCCTTTTTGCTGCTGTGATCATCCTTGGAAAGTCGTTTTGGATGCCGAAGATATCAATTGCTTGCTGGATATCTCGGTTGAGGCTGTTGTTGTAGTAAAAACAGAGTTCGTTGGGGGCGATGTCTAATCTGGTAATAATCTCACAGAATCTTTGTGTCTACTCTGCCACGCTCGACTGCCGACATAAACGTTAGAGCTTTGACGCTGCGTTGGACTTCTTGTTTAGTTGTCCAAAGCGTGTGAGCATCGCGCGCAAAAATTCATTCCAGTCGGTTGGTGGCGTCAGCGGGTCTTCCCACTGTGGATTTATCTGCTCCAAGGGTAGAATGCTTGCGGTCTGCGATTTGGGATGGGCGCCATTGGCCGTCGATGAGGCCCCGTTGGTCTTGTGCTGCTGTTGGATGGTCTTTAGGTTGGACCACCAAATCAGAATCGTGTTACGCAAAAGCACAGCTGCGAGGTCCATTTTCTTTAGATCGTCATTGACCCCAGCAACAGTGGAGCACACCTCCAAACTGGTCAGCCAGATCCGAACTGTTGCTCCTTTTGAGTTTGTAGGATCAAACGGTTCTGGTGGAGCTGGACGGATTTTGGGTTTGCTCGAGACTGGGGAATTTCTCTTGACAAGCACCGCTTCACGCGCGCTTGCGTTGCAAAGAGCTTCCATCGTGACATTGAGTTTTTGGAGCAGGTGGTTTTTGATTTCTTTGAGTGCAGAGATCTTGTTCGCCAGTTCCTTGTTCATCCACGCCTGTTGTCCAGTGCCACCTGTCATCCCTGCTATCGTTGTTGAGGCTGTTGGTTGGGGCGGCTGGTTCATCGCCGTTGGGTCCGTGACAGGATTGGTCGCCAAAGCAGTAGGGGTTGTCCAAGCTGCCGCAAAGCCTGTCATGGAAACATTTGCTGTCGCTTCAGTGTTTGCGTGCATCGGCATCGTGTGCTCCTCTATTGCCAGACTCGTCGCCAAAGACCTGCTGCTGGTTGTCGGTTGCGCTCGCTTGCCTCACTTTGTAGTTGTGAAGTCTGCAATGTCTTGATTTACGAGATGCGCTGACGGCTTGTGCAAGGTAGTCCCCTGGATGGGTAAAGTAGTCGTATGCCTCGCCAGCACCGATGTGCTCTCCTACCAAGTGTTACACCAAATGGAGCGTAGGTGGTGAACATGTAGAGGTTGCGAGGCAAAACATGATTTAAGAATTGGGACACTTGAGCAGTTCATAACAAGAGGTAAGTGTCCTTTGATGAAAAGTGTCAAAATGATCGGACATACATATACAAGTGACGAGTTACGAATGAAGCATAGTCGGGGTTGTTGGGTTGATTGTTGAGCAATGCATGCGGAGTCACATTGTGAGTGCTCAGATTTGAGAAGGTTTGCAGAGAAGTCAGGGGTCTTCTAGAATTAACGGCAAAGATGCAAAATGCATCTTTGTAAATTCAGATTCGTCTCCGTGTGTCGAGAAGTCGACCGACAGGTCATGATACTTCTGTTTGTAGGTTTGCGAGAGTGGTCAAAACTGTCAGAAGGTTCGGGAAGATCCACCGAGGGCAGGGCAGTTGGCCAATTTGTCCTCGACCGCCGGAGTGAATATCACGGCCTTTGCGACGCGATGCAACTCTTGTGTAATGAGAGAAATATCCAATCAGAAAGATTAGGGACTTGTGTATGTGTGGTACGTAACAACCCATTCTGTTCCGGAAGTTTCTGACAACTTCAACCACCTTCAAGAAAGGACAAAAAATGTGTTGCGAATTATATCATTTTTTTATTTTTTTTGTCAAATTATTGATTGCTCTAGTATTTCATTAAGATTTTCCTAGACATTCTTCAAGCCTCCTGACTTCTCGGCGAAGCTTCTTGAAGCAAGCACTCACAACGTGACCTCACACTTGTCGCTTGGTCCGAACACCGAGAACCTCAAATATGCATTGTTCTGATTTGCAGCATTGTAATTATGTCCTCCACTCACCCGTCACATGTGTTACATACCAGACGTACATGAGTCCCTAGTATTCTCGAGTGGGAATTTCTGTTATTACACAAACAGCCCATCGCATTGCGAGAACCACGATATTCACTGCGACAGCCGATGGCAAACTGGCCAACTGCTCCGCCCTTACTGGACTATCTCGAACCTTCTCACGGCCTTTCATTCAAATAGAAGTGTCACGGCCTTTCATTCAACTTCTGGACGCATCACGACAAATCTGGATCTACAAATATGCATCGCAAATCTTCACCGTCGATTCTCAAAGACCCCCCACTTCTTGACGGACCTTCTCAAATCCGACCACTCATGACACGACTCTACACGCGTCGCTCGACCTTCGACCCAACGACCCTGACTATGCCTCATTCGTGACTCGTCACATGTATATATATGTTTGATCATTTCGACTCTTGTCATCGAAGTACACTTACCGCTAATGAAGAATTGCCCAAGTGTCCCTAATTCTAAATCATGTTCTGCCTTGTAAAATCTACTTGTGCACCATCTATGTTCCGTTCGGTGTAACACTTCCTACCAGAGCACAGCGGTGCTGGAGAGGCAGCCAAATACATTACCCATCCGGAGGACTACGTCATACAAGTCTTCAGTGCATCTCGTACGTCAACACTTCACAGACTTCGCGACTACGACATAAGGCGAGCTAACGCAACCAACGACCAGCAGCGGGTCTTTGACGATGACTTCGGCGATGGAGGAGTAGAACGTGCCAATACACGCAAATCCTGAAGCGACAGCGAATGCTGGCTTGGCAGGCTTTGCGGCAGCTGGAACAACCTCTACCGCTTCGGCGACCAATCTGGCCACGGACCCGACAGCGATGAACCAGCCACCCCTACCAACAACCTCAATGACGACAGCAGGGACTATAGGTTGCATTAAACGACAGGCGCGGATCAATTAGGAACTGGCAAACAGGACCTCTACCTCCCATTCAAGTGGACAAAGACACACAGTATGTCATTGATGACATCCTCAGCCATTGACAATGATGCAAGACGACAGAATGTATCGTTAAGTGGCACGGCTACGATGCTGTGCATAATAGGAGGGAACCCTATGACAACCTCTGAGATGTCGATCACCTCATTGACAGCTACTATCGCCGTCTCTGGGCCACATCTGTATGTGCGCCGCGACGTCGCGGCTAAAATGGGGGGAAGTGTTACATACCAGGCATACACAAGTCCCTAATCTTTTGGAGTGGGAATTTCTGTTATTACACAAACATTTCATCACATTGCGAGAACCGTGATATTCACTCAAACAGCCAAGGGCAAACTGGCCAACTGTCCCGTCCTCAGTGAATATTCTTGGACCTTCTGATAGCTCTGACCACTCTCGCAAGCCTACGAACAAAAGTATCACAACCTTTTGGTTGACTTCTTGACGCATCAGGATGAATCTGGATTTGTTAAGATGCATCGCGCATCTTCAGTGTTGATTGTTGAAGTGTTACGTACCAGAGGTACACAAGTCCCTAACCTTCTCGAATGGGCATTTCTTTTGTCACACAAACAGCCCATCGGGTCGTGAGGACCACGATATTCACTCCGACGGCGGAGGACAAACTGGCCAACTGCCCTGCCCCAAGTGGATATCCCCGAACCTTCTGACAGCTTTGACCATTCTCACAAATCTATGAACAGAAGTATCATGACCTTTTGGTCAACTTCTTGACAAGTCTCAAAAAATCTGGACTTATAAAGATGCATCGCGCATCTTCACTGTCGATTCTTGAAGACCCCCAAATTCTTGGCAGCCCTTCTTGAATCCGACCACTCACGATGCGACTCCGCACGCGTCGTTCGACATTCGACCCAACGAACCCAACTACGCTTCATTTGTAACTCATCACTTGTATACACATGTTTCACCGATTTGACACTTGTCATCGAACTACACTTACCGCTAATTATGAATTTCTTAAGTGTCCCAAATTCAAAACTGTGTTTTGCCTCGCATCTACAACATGTTCACCATCTATGCTCCATTCGGCGTAGCACTTGGTATCAGAGCGTAGTGGCGCTGGAGAGGCATTTGACTACTTCACCCATCCGAAGGACTACCTTGCACAAGTCTCTAGCGCATCTCGCACGTCAATACTTTGCAGACTTTGCGACTACGGCGTGAACCAGGCGAGTACAACCGATGACCAGCAGCGGGTCTTCGGCGACGACTTCGGCGATTGGGAAAAAGAACGTACCAATGCACGCAAACCCTGAAGCGACAACGAATGTTGGCATGGCAGGATTTTTGGCAGCTGGAACTACCCCTACGGATTCGGCGACTGATCCGGTCTCCAATCCGACAGCGATAAACCAGCCGCCCCTACCGACAGCCTTGACGACGACAGCAGGGACGACAGATGGCACGAGACGACAGGCGCGGATCAACGAGGAGCTGGCAAAAATGATATCTGCACTCGAGGGAATCAAGAACCACCTGCTCCAACTAAACAACGTTGCAATGGAGGCCCTTTGCAAGGCAAGGGCGCATGACGCGGTGCTCGTCAAGAAAAGATTCCAACTCTCGAGCAAATCCAGAACTCGTCCAGCTCCACCACAACCGTTTGATCCTGCGAACTCAAAGGGACCAATGGTTTGGATGTGGCTGACGAGTGTTGAGGTATACATCACCGATGTTGGGGTCAATGAAGATCAGAAGAAAATTGACCTCGCGGCCGCGCTTTTGCGTGGCACGACGTTGTGGCTAAAGACCATCCAACGGCAGGAGGAGATCGGTAGAGCATCAACGGCTCAAGGCGCTCGTCTCAAATCACTGATCGCAAGAGTTCTATCCTTTGAGCAGATCATTCCTTTGTGGCAAGACGCGCTGATGCCACCAACTGCCTAGAACAAAGTCTTACGTGCAATGCTTGCACGCTTTGGACAATTGTATGAACATTGTGACGCATGGTACAACCTCCAGCGTCTACGTCAACAATCGTCAGTAGTCCAGCGTGGCGGAGTACACGAAGAGATTTCGCAAGATCATCACCAGAGGACACATTACCCTTGACGAACTCTTTTTTCACTACAAGAATGGCATCAAGCAAGATATCCGGCAAGCATTCGCTATTTTTGGCATCAACAACGACTTGCCGCAGATGATCACAGCAGAGAAAAGGATCGTCAGTGCCAAATGCAATCATCGGATCTAGGAACCCTACGGCTGGCGACCTCCTAAACACAGTTATCGTAGGAATGGAAAGACCCAATTGGCGGACTCCTCGACTCTGATGGAAATAGACGTCGCCGACCAGAGAGACACGCAAACTTGCTACAACTGCTACAAATTTGGACACATCACTCAAAACCGTCGAAGTAAGCAACAGGCCAACAGGGGGGAAATCGTAGAAAAATGAGTCAGGAAACGACAGAGGGCAGGAGTGAAAGGTGCAACTCTTGTCCGTGAGAAGCGATCCACGCCAAACTATCACCCATCTGAATGGCCCACATTGCTGTAGAGGGTTTCTGAGATCGCAAAGTTCGATAAGGGTTATGAGGGCGACCAACAAGCGATGCTGCTAAACGTTGAGCCTCGAGGATGCAAAAGTCGCACAATGGTACCGACACTATTGAAAAGAGGAGCTTCACATAGCTTTGTGAGAAAAAACATGGTTTGCAAGCTGGGTTTGCAGAACCAACCAGGGTTGTTTGAAGGAAAAACCGTCAACGGGAGACTACAGATACGGAGAGTCCAAGAACCACTATGAATACAAGTGGGATATCTTCGGGATGTAACGGTCTAAAGGTCTTGTCCAATGAGCGATCACAAAATCATCCTCGGATGAGATTTTCAAGACCGACACAATCCACAGGTCCATTGGAACATCGGTGATATCTACGTGGAGATAGACGGTACCAAACGACAACTTTCGCATGTGGGACGGAAGCTGACAACAGAAGCATCAGAGGTGGAATTAGCAGAGAAAGTCGCGGCAGCCGAAAAGCGACAATCGGTGCAGCCGATACCATTACATGTGGCGAAGCACTGTATACAGAGAGGAGCTTGTGTGTGGCTCATACATCTCGAGCCAATAGGAGAAGCGGAAGTGGGAGCAGCTGACTCACCATCACCCTCATCAGCCTCATCGTTCCTTACAAAATTCGCGATGGTACCCAAAAAGTTCACCCTACTCACCGAGGGGTTTGCAAACGTCTTCCCCGACAAACTCCCAAAAACCTTACCTCCTCAGCGAGACATCGACCATCGCATCAAACTGAAGCTGGGCGGCAGACCTACCGTTCGGGAGGCATACCAAATGAGCGATCACGAGCTGACCAAACTGAAAAGGCAGCTTGAGGAGATGCGCAGTTAGGGATTCATCCACCTTTCCACATCACCATACACCACTCCAGTACTATTTGTGAAAAAGAAAATTGGCGAGATGCAGATGTGCGTAGATTATTGGGCATTGAACAACGCTACCATCAAGAACCACTACCCTCTTCCTCGAGCCGACGAACTTTTCTACCAACTCCGAGGAGCCCGAATTTTCAGCAAAACTGACTTACACAGCGGATATCACCAGATACGAGTGGCAGCCACCGACAATAAGAAGACACCATTCTGAACTCGCTAAGGGTACTTTGAGTTCACAATTATGCCATTTGGACTCACAAACACCCCAACAATGTTCATGGCGGCAATGAATGACATTTTCTGACCATATCTTGATGATTTTGTCGTGGTGCACCTCGACGACATTCTGGTGTACAGCTGCACCCCGGAAGAGCATGTTGGACATCTCCGAAAATTTCTCGACGTTTTACAAAGAGATGTTTTTTTTGGAAAAATCTCAAAATGTGACTTTGGTCGTAGTTTAATCAAGTTTTTGGGTCACGTCATCAACAGCGGACGGATTACCATGGATCCAAGAAGGTGGCAGCAGTCGTTGATTGGCCGACGTTGACCAATGTTCAAGACATTCAAGCTTTTCTCATATTCTGCAATCACTACCAGTGATTTGTAAGGGACTACGTGCAAGTGTCAGTACCAACCTTTCCGACCGCACTCGAAAAGAAAATGAGTGGCGGTGGGAAGACAATGGACAAGAATCGTTCATCGCTTTGCGGAACGCTCTGAACGCGGTGCCAGCCCGATGATTAGCAAATCCAACGATTGACTATGTCATGGCTACGTATGCATCAGACCGAGCTATTGGCACGATTCTTTTGCAAGGTCACGGCAAGGGAAAACAACCATTGTGTACATGTCTCAAAAATTGTGAGGTCCAGAACTCAGCTACGCGGTTCACGAAAAGGAGATGCTGGCGGTCGTGTACGTGTTCAATGTGTGGCGATGCTACTTGGAGTGTCGCCAATGCATCATGTGCACTGACCACCACGCATTGAAATACTTGAAGACGCAGCCAAATCTCAGTGGACATCAAGCCCGATGGATGGAGTTCCTTGAGTCCGGGTTCGACTACGAAATCGAGTACCGGCTATGAAAAACCAATCCGGCGGACGCAATCAGCTACCAACCAGATTAAACGACCGACATGATAACCCTACAACTGCAGCAAGACCCCTACCTCGAGTGATTGTTCACACCAGGCTACGATCAGCACGGCGGATATGATAAAAACCAAGTTATGGTTTGACGCACCCTAATGGCGTCGTCGCTTCACCCGCCAGGTGGTCGTTCCCACGAACGACAAACTTCCACGTATGCTACTCGAAGAATGCCGTGACACCGGTCCAGGTGGACAATTGGGAGAGGACAAGACGCTGAAAAAAACTGGCAAAAATCTACTAGTGGGACAAGATGCAATCTGACGTGGCCAACTTCTGCAACACCTGGGACACATGTCGGCGACAAAAAAATCTCGTCGCACAAGGCCACCCGGAATTCTGCAGCCACTTCCTCTCCCGACGAAACCATGGGTAAAAACATCCATAGACATCGTCAGCGTAATACTAGTCACACCTGAGGGATATGACGCCATCCTCGTGGTCGTCGGATGGTTTTCTAAAATGTCCCACTTCATCCCGACAATGACCACCTTCACCACCAAAGGAACAACACGACTATTTCTAAACGACTTTGTGTGGCTACATGGCATACCAAGAACCATCATGAGTGACAGAGACGGTCAATTTACCAGTCGATTTGGCACAAACTGATGACTTGCTACGGAAGCAGAATTCAAATTTTGACGGGGCTTTATCCCCAAACTGACGGTAAAACTGAGTGGACAAATCCAACGCTCGAACAACTGCTCCAAACACGATGCAAACCACATGGGACGGATTGGGCACAAAAACTCCTGACCGCCAAAATCGCATATAACTTTCGAGTTTCCACCACAACAAGGTAAAACTCCATTTAAAGTGGTGTATAGCAAACTTCCCGCCACGCAAGCCGGACTGCAAAGTGGCAGTAATATCTCTCTTGTCGGCGTTCAACGACGAGACTTCACCTGTGTCTAGGACGAAACACGGCAGACTTTCGCAAAGGCACAAGCAACCATGAAGCAAGAAGTTGACTGACATCGCAACGCCGACATCTTCACTGCTGGCAACAAAGTCCTCCTCAACTTGGCGAACATCAAGCTCCAAGGATCCGACCGTTTAAATCTCAAACCCTGATGGTTGGGACCGTTTTAGATACAGCGCATGCAAACCTCTGTGGTTGAGTCACTCAAACTCCCTAACACTATGCAAGTTCATCTACTGTTTCATCTAAGCTGACTCAAACACTACCGAGACCCCAGAGAGAACTTCCCTGGTACAGATGTTCCTCCTCCGTCTCCCGTTCAAGTGGAAGAAGACACGGAGTATGTCAACGAGGACATCCTCGGCATCGACGACGAGAGAAGATGACAGAATATCTCGTCAAGTGGCACAACTACGATACCACACACAATAGCTGGGAGACCTATGAAAACCTCCGAGACGCTGATCATCTCATTGACGGCTACTACCTGAGAAGATATGTGGAAGCTTCCTAGCAACACAGCCGCTGACTAGGCGTCAATGCTTGGTCAGACGGCGACGATAGTCGTAAGTCGTACACACAACGGCAAGGGTCAGGCTAGGAGACAAAAGGCAAAGTATCAAAATGCTTCAATAGTATTTGCAGAGAGACATGACAAATGATAGGTCCATGGCATGAGTACCTGCCGCGGCGCATGGTGGGTGTCGCATGCGGCAGCACAAGGTCTGTCCTAAAGCCGGCCCAAAACCACTGTTTTGGTCGTAACTCAGTGTAGACATGTCAGAACGCTACGCCGTCTGAACCTAGACGTGTAGAATCACAAGCCGGATGCTATGACAGGTCACATGCATGTATCCAGCATCAAACGGTGGACACACAATGTAAAAAATGCAAATCGGGCCCATGGCTAGTCCATCCATAAATTCCTACGTGCTGTAGAAAAACTGCAGGAGGTCCCTGGCAGCGTCCAGAGCTCTAGGACAGTCATCAGTCAGCTCCAAGCTGGTATTCCACCACAAACAAAGCACCGGTACCAACTAGGTCCGCATGAGGGATCTGCACAGGCATGGACACGATTGAGTGGTCAGAGTAAACTGTACAAGTCAACAAGAACGTCACAAATCACAACACTCCTCCATGACCCGATGGTACGCATGCCCATACATGTGTAGCACTGAAACG
This sequence comes from Penium margaritaceum, assembly GCA_023375785.1. Lineage (NCBI taxonomy): Eukaryota > Viridiplantae > Streptophyta > Zygnematophyceae > Desmidiales > Peniaceae > Penium > Penium margaritaceum. The sequence continues at coordinate 60,577 of SZWC01013026.1, forward strand.
AGCACAACAACAAGTCGAGAAAAAGTTGTGACATAGACATAGACACACCCCACGCTCAACCACTCTTAGCCACGGGGTGAAGCCTAACAAAACGCATGGCCACCAGAAACTTCCCGCGTGCTAATGCCTTCGTCAAGAATTCAGCACGCTGCATGCGAGTGCCAACCCATAGTACGGAGATCACGTGTCACTCCATCAGATCACGTGCAAAGTGATGCTCAATTGCAATTTGCTTCGTGCAAGTGTAAAAGACAACACAGTTCTCCGCAATGGCAAGGGCACTCTGGTTATTGCAATGAAACACAATGGCGGGCACTTACTGACCCATCTCAAGGAACAGGCGTTGAAGCCATACAACCTCAGTAGCCCCTGCATCGAGAGTAACATAATCTGCCTCCGACAAGCTACGTGTAATGCAGCTCTGCTTCCTGCTCCGCCAGGATACAGTGGTACCACCGAGCAAGAACACGTAACCAGTGCGACTAAGTCCATCTGGACTTGAGGTCCTGTCTCTATCAGCCTAGTCGTCAAGAACCACCGAATACTCTCGGCGAAAGCAGATTCTGAGGTACGGTGTTGAGACCACGTACCACACCACTCGCACAGCTGCATGAAGGGCCTTAGTGCATGCAGCGTGCAAAAACTATGCAAAGAGGTCGACGGCGAAGGCGATGTCGGGGCGTGTAGTAGTGGCCAAGAACATCAGAGATCCGATGAGACGGAGGTAGAAGGTCACATCCACTATCTTCCCAAGCTGTGTGAAATCGTCCATCTTTAGGACATCGAGCCCATCAGGTGTGAGAGGTATGGAGGCCATGGGCACTACGCCAAGGATATCACTAAAGCGCTCCCCCAAGACGCGTGTGCATCAGGCCTAATGCAGCAACAGTATCCGATGTCTTCAGTCTCTCATGATCTCCACGTCAAGAAACACCACCGCAGGACCAAGGTCCTTCATCCTATAAGAAGTTTGGAGGACCACCTTGGCCTCCTTCACGGCCTCCATGGAAGGAGACGTGATCAGATGGTCATCTGCATAGACCAGGATGGCGGTGAACTACTTTGGCTTCCATCGGATAAAGAGAGAGGGATGTGCCTAGCTCTCTACATATCGCGGGGCGTGTAGTAGTGGCCAAGAACATCAGAGATCCGATGAGACGGAGGTAGAAGGTCACATCTACTATCACCCCAAGATGTATGAAATTGTCCACCTTTAGGACATCCAACCCATCAGGTGTGAGAGGTATGGAGGCCATGGGCACTACGCCAAGGATATCACTAAAGCGCTCCCCCACGATGCGTGCGTATCAGGCCTGATGCAGCAACAGTGTCCGATGTCTGGAGTCTCTCATGATCTCCATGTCAAGAAACACCAGCGCAGGACCAAGGTCCTTTATCCTATAAGTAGTTTGGAGGACCACCTTGGCCTCCTTCACGGCCTCCATGGAAGGAGACGTAATCAGATGGTCATCTACATAGACCAAGATGGCGGTGAACTGCTCAGGCGTCCATCGGATAAAGAGAGAGGGATGTGCCTCGCTCTCTACATATCCCGGGGCGTGTAGTTGTGGCCAAGAACATCAGAGATCCCATGAGGCGGAGGTAGAAGGTCACATCTACTATCTCCCCAAGCTGTGTGAAATCATCCATCTTTAGGACATCCAACCCATCAGGTGTGAGAGGTATGGAGGCCATGGGCACTACGCCAAGGATATCACTAAAGCGCTCCCCCACAACGCGTGCGTATCAGGCCTAATGCAGCAAGAGTGTCCAATGTCTGCAGTCTCTCATGATCTCCATGTGAAGAAACACCACCGCAGGACCAAGGTCCTTTATCCAATAAGCAGTTTAGAGGACCACCTTGGCCTCCTTCACGGCCTCCATGGAAGGAGACGTGATCAAAAGGTCATCTACATAGACCAGGATGGCGGTGAACTGCTCAGGCGTCCGTCGGATAAAGAGAGAGGGATGTGCCCCGCTCTCTACATATCCCGCATGAGTGAGGGTTCTAGTGATCTCTGGTTCCAACACCGAGGAGACTGGTTGAGGCCGTAAAAGGACTTGCGCAAGCGCCAGACCTGGTCACCGTCCTCAAAGTCTGGTGGCTGAGCAACGTAAATCTCCTTATCCAAAGAGCCATGGAGGAACGCATTATTCACATCTATCTGGTGCAGTTCCTAGTCATGTTCAGCCACTACACCAAACAGAGCATGAGCTGAGGTCATGCGGCCGATAGGGACAAAGGTGACAGTGTAATTGATGTCCTTGATTTGAGAACACCCCTTGATGACCAAGCGAGCCTTGTGGTGTTCCAGTGAGCCATTTGGCTTCACTTTCTTGAAAAAGACCTACTTGACCTGAATAGCCTTCCTCCCACGTGGAAGGTGGACTATCTCGTAAACTCCGTGCTCTCGGATGGCAGAAAGCTCATCCTTGCAAACAGCACGCGAGGCGTCAGCATCTTGTGATGAGAGAGACTCTCTCAGTGTGTCCGGATCAGGCCCCATGGAGGGAGAGCTTTGAGTGGCAAGTTCACAAGCCTCAGTGCTAGTTTTGATGACCATAAGGTCAGTTGTTGCATCACAAGCAATGTGAAACTCGCGAGTGACAAGATTGTATCCTATGGGACACGCTGGATGTACCTCTGTGTGCTCAGTGGAGACACTCACGCCTAGGGTCTTTGTGCCGGGGTCACCACTTGCAATGCGGCAAGTGGAGCGCCTGGGTGCGGGTCCTGACACTCGCTGGACTCCGGAGTCCAATGGTAGAAGACGGCCACCGGGCTCATGTGAGTAACCTAGGCTCGAGGGGCTCATCTCAAGCTCAAGGACAGGCACGGACACAACTGGTGAGGGCTGAGGCAAAGGAGCAGGAGATGCATGTGTGGGAGACACGAGAATGGGTGTGATAATTGGAGCAAGTGAGGAAGGGCCACGCACAAAGGCTGGTGGATACAGGTACAGGATCATGGGTACCTGTGGGGTGCGAGGGAACAGGGGTACAAGCCAGCTGTGCTGGACAGGTCTTTGGGCCAACAGCGATGATCGCTGGGTCATCAAGAGCCGGAATCCAAGAAGTGGAAGGGGCTCGAACGTACACATCAGCCAGGCGAGAGGTGCTCGCAGTCTTGGACTCTCCCATCCATCGAGAAGCATCACACGTAGGAACATGCATGACGGACAGCAATGTGATCAAGGTGAGATCACGGTAGGTGAGAGACTTAAAGAAAAGCGCATTGTGGGACTCAACGATGCGACGATGAGCGGGATCCCAAAAACACCAGGCTTAGACCGCGGGGCAATGTCTACAAAGGCACACAAGCAACCCCGTGGCGAGACCTTGGACCCCTACTGGTCCTCGATGTAGCACACAGAAGCCAAGGATCCCCAGACACGATCAAGACGCAGGTCAGCACGGTGGCCAAACCAAAGCTCGTACGGTGTAACGTGGTCTAGAAGGGGACCCTGCAGAAGGCGGTTCCACACCCACGTCATGTAGGCGAATCCTTCGAAGACGAAGGCCTCCGTGAGACCGCATTGAGACTGCATAATGCTAACTGCATCCTCCATGGTGCGGTTCCAGCGCTCAGAGACACCGTTCTGCTAAGGAGTAGCAGGAACGGAGTCCTGGTGAAAAACCTCGCGCTCGGCAAAGAAACTGTCCATCTTACCAAGAAACTTGCCGCCGCGATCCGAATGGAAAGTGTGCAGCATGTGGCGAGGCTGATGCTCAGCCATCACTAGCCAGACGCAAACCGCAAGAGCGACATTGCTCTTTTGGCGCACGTTGTAGACCCACCGCATCCATGTGAAGTCATCAGTCATGATCAAGACGTATCTGCACCAATCGGACAGGGACTCGACAGGAAGAGGACCGAGAAGGTCCGAATGGACCAACTTGAGATGGCAAAGTACGTGAGAATGGGAGTTAGGGTAAGTGCAACGATACATCTTGCCGTAAGCACAGATGAGACAATTGATCTTGGGCGGCTTCTTGAAAGAAGCCGCGTCAAGACCGAGTACGGGGTGTGTCCGAATGAGCTTCGACAAAGTGTCAGAGCCCACATGACACAACCGACAATGTTGCTGGAGCTCAGAAGAGAGGACGCCAATGAAAAGCACTCGAGCAAGATGAGAGGGGGAACAAGAAGGAGGAGGAGAAATCCGAGAGACGCAATAAAGATCATTCATAATAGAGGAACGAAGAACAGCGGTACAAGTATCAATTGCTATCACAGTCGTGGCGTCTGTAGTGTGCTCCACAGAGAGTCCCATCAATGTGTAAGCATGCACAAAAAGCAAGCAGAGCTCAAGGTCAGGCATAAAAAGCACCTCGAAAAGATACAGGGGGCCAGACGGACCATCAAAGCACACAACCCCAACACCTTGGACTGGCAAGGACTGATTATAGCCAGTGCGTATGGAGCGAACAGACGCAATAGGAATGAGAACTACGAAGTCACTACAACGACAGGTCATGTGATGAGTGGCACAAGAATCGATGATCCAAGTGCCACCGGGATCACGACCGGAGGATGTCATTGTACAGTTGGCAATGGAGCACTCGGCCTCAGACGGGCGCTGAGCAACAGGTGAGGAGGAACTACGAAGAGCAAAGAGGTGCGATTCATGAATCCAATTAGTAGTGTCATGCCCATCATCATCACCTGCCAGCTGTGCCCTCCCACATGAGTCATCACAAGCAAGAACAAACAAACAAACAGTCTTTGGACCACCCGGCAGTGACAACACACTCGCACCTCCCTGAAAGCAAAGTACTAGAAGAGGATGGAGCTCAGTGATGGTGCAGTCACGCGAGTCCAAGTTGCCACTGCTTGCCAGTGAGGAAGCGGGAACTGCTGAAATCGTGGTCGTTGCGTGACCGGAGGCTGTGCTGCTAGACGCAGCCGGGTGTGCGTGTGCAGCTTGAAGACCACGAGTGATCCGTGCCCAATTAAGCGGGCTTGGCACTCGATGTAGCGATGAGTCCCTCCATAATTGTAGCAGTGGATAGTGCGTCCACTGCTACGGCCCGAGGACTGTTGCTGCTGTTACGACTACTGCTCACCCGGACCACGCTTCTCCGGACCCTTCTTCCCATGTGTCGTGGCTACCACATCCTGCATCTGAGTCGCGGTAGCCGGGGTGGAAGGGGAAGAGGAGGGTGTGCCAGAGGATGAAGAAGTGGTCTGCAAGAAGGGTGTCGGCAGCGACGCTATGACTGATGCAGTAAGAGAACTCTCTTGGTGGGCCACACCTACCTCGCGGACGGAAGTTACCTAGAGGAAGAACTGATGCGCCCAAGGCAAAAGCTGAAGGGAGTTGGAGAAGGGCTCGAGCACGGCTTTGCTTTACTCCAAAAATATGTCTACATGCTCAAGATGGAATCCAATCATGAACTTTCAAAGCGCCCAAAGCTGTGTACCTCCTCAAGTCCCAAGGCGCGTGTAGATGTGCATGGCACGCCACCGGTAATTAGGTGCGGACTCAGCAAGTCCCTGACAAAGGGAGTGGAAACCGCAAATGTGAGTTACGCGGGTGGCGCGCATCTTTGCAACAAGAAGGGACAGTGCCAGATCCAAGCCTCCGCGTGGATGAGCACCCACACTTGTGCCGGCCTCTCCAAGGAAAGGGCGAAAGTCCACGACAGTCTCGCGCGACATGGCGTAAAGTAGTCCGCGCATCACCTAAGCCACTGCCAGCACCTGAGGACGGTCCGTAACCTGATACGGAATGTGATAATAAGGCCACACTTCCTCTGAAGTGGCACACACCTGGAAGAGAGTGTCCCATCATTCAAAGTTGTCCTCGCTAACATAGCGTAGAGCCGGTTTCTCGAAGTCCTTGGGTTGCCGCTCTGTGGGGAGAGCAACCACGGGCTGAGAAGGACAAGGGATGGAGAAGACACCGGGACAAGGAAATTCGCCGAGGTAGGGATCAGGCGAGGATCGGATCTCCGGGAATAGGGAGCCGGACCGTGTTTGAAGCAGGCGAAGATGCTCCTAAAGCTTGCGAATCTCCCTCTCATGGGTGTCATCCTCCATTCCTGGCATGCCAGGGTCCTCATCCGAAGGATCTAGAAGTGGCGGGTTCTATCCTGCTACTCCCCTTGGTGTAGATGCAGACTAGTGTGCAGAAGGTATGGCACCACCGACTCCCCGGGACGTCTTGCCGTGGTCTGACCGTGAAGAAGATTAGTGAGCGCACGGATGGCGTCAGTCTGCTGCTGCTGCTCACAACGTACCTCATCATGCTGACTCCGTAAATCCGCAATGGCCTGCGAGCATGAACTCATGACCCCTGAGGAGGAGGAGGAGGGATCTGGTGGTCCTTTGTTGTTGTCATCCGTCAAAGCCATGTCAGTGCTCAGTATGGACCGGGGCGTCGAACAGGTCGGATTTCAGAATCGTTAGAGGTTATCGAGGAGTTGAAACGCTGGCAATTTTTTACGTTCCGACCCTAAAATTTGACAAAGGCAGGTGCTGGCATCAGTAGGGGTTTGCTGGCATCAGCAAGGACCTGATGATGTCAGCAAAGAAAATGCTGAAATCAGCACAGTTTCCCCCCTTTTTCTTTTTTCTTTGACAACCCTCATGGCTGTTGGGCAGCTCCTCCGCGACAACCGCGCGGAAGCTGCACGGAAACTCTGCAACATCTTCCAATCAGTTGCTGTCGCTGCTACGCCTACGCTTGCAACAGCAACCGCGTAACTGCTTGTGCAACTATGGCAGCAGCTACATGTTGCCGATGCGCAGCGGCGCTACAACACGCTGCTGCTACTGCGCTCTGCCACTGCCGCGCTGCTACTGTTGTTGCTAGCTATGTTGGTGCTATTGCTTAATGCCGCTGCTGTTGCATGCTACTTCTTGCTACTACAACGGCTGCCTCTTGCCGCGTGCTGCGCTTGCTACCAACTGCCACTTCGCAGCCCTGCTGCGAGCTGCTCTTGCTACTGGCTACATCTGCTACGCGCTGCTACTGTCGCGTGGTGATAGTGCCGCTGCTCGCCGCTGCCTTCTGCAAATGCGGCCTGTTGCCAACTCTGCCATGGCCAATCTAGCAACTGCTAGTGGCTGCCGCCTGCCGCAGATGTCGCCTGCTGGTGATACACTCTCACGTGCTGAAGGTGGAAGACGTCGCTGGTAGTCGAGTGATGTCGACATGTCTGTGTGGATCAGGAGCAGCGATGACACTAATGGCTGATGCTGTGCTACGTCTCTGCTGTGTAACTCGGCAAGAACTGTCTCACCGCTCTCATACCATGAGAAGATGCATGGAAGCTTCTTAGCAACACAGCCGCTAACTAGGCGTCAGTGCCTGGTCAGACAGTGAAGACAGTCACAACTTGTACACACAAGAGCAAGGGTCTAGATAGGAGACACAAGGCAAAGTGTCAAAATGCTTCAATAGCATTTGCAGAGAGAAATGAAAAATGACAGGTCCATGGCATAAGTACTTGTCGCGGCGCACTGTGGGTGTCGCACGAGGCAGCACAAGGTCTGTCTTAAAACCGGCCCAAAACCCGTGTTTTGGCCTATCTCAGTGTAGACATGTCAGAACGCTACGTCGCATGAACCTAGACATGCACAATCATAAGCTGAATGCTACAACTGGTCACATGCATGTATCCGGCATCAAACTGTGGACACACAACGCAAAAACATGCAATTGGCCCTACGACTAGTCCACCGATGAACTCCTACATGCTGTAGAAAAACTATAGGAGGTCCCATGCAACGTCCAGAGCTCTGGGATGGTCGTCGGTCAGCTCCAAGCTAGTAGTCTACCACTAGACTAGGCACGGATACCACCTCGATCCGCATCAAGGATCTGCATGGGCATGGACACGGCCAAGTGGTCACAGTAAACTGTATAGGTCAACAGGAATGTCACAAATCACAACACTACCGCCGTCTCTAGGCCACAATTATGCGCGCCGGGACGTCGCGGCAAAAAACGGGAGAAGTGTTACGTACTAGACGTACACGAGTCCCTAACATTATCGAGTGGGCATTTCTGTTATTACACAAACAACCCATCGCGTGGCGAGGACCGCAACATTCACTATGACAGCTGAAGGCAAACTGGCGAACTGCCTTGCCCGAAGTGGATATGCCCGAAGTGAACACCACTGTCATCGCGTGATCCGTAATCCGCGAGACAGAGAGGAGGTTCGCGGCAAAAGTTGGCATGTAGACGACGTTCTGCAGCCGCAACTCCTTGTCGGCTCCGTTGAGCCGCGTGTGCACGACCTCTCCCTCACCAGCCGCGTACTCGATGCCGCCGTTGGCGCACCGGAACTTGGCCGTGGATGGTATGAGGGACGAGAAGCCACATGCCTCGCGAGAGGTGTGGTAGTCCGTGCCACTGTCGAGCCCGAAGGCTCCCGGCCGCAGCAGCGCAGAGCCCTTGGGAGGGGCCTTGCTCTCGGCCATCATGCTCGTGGACGTCGAGTCCACCTTCTTACTCACGTTGCTGCTCCCACCACCGCCTCCTTCCTTCTTTGGTGCGCGACACTCCCGCGCCCAATGCCCGGCCTTGCCACAATTGTGGCACTTGCCCTTCTTCTTGCCGCTCTTCCCGCCGCCACTACCTCTGCTGTTGCCATGAGAGGAGGTGCCTCCCGAGCCACTCGCATATGCGGCGTTGTTGATGACGCCGTTGTTGCGCCGCATGGCCTCGTTCCGGACAAACTCGGAGACACGAGGGTACGTGAACTCCGACTCCTCCCAACCACCCAAGGTGGTGATCATGGGGCTCCAGCTTGGCGGCAAGGCCATGAGGAGAATCATGGCCTGCATCTGTTGGTCGAGCTGCCAGGACATGGCGCGGGCTTCTTGAAGCAGTCCTTCGAACTGCTGGAGGAAGTCCGAGATGGACTCCCCCTCGCCCACCCGCAGCCCGATGAGGC
>SZWC01013027.1:12874-25206 GCA_023375785.1 Penium margaritaceum
GGGGGGGGAGGAGAGGTCGGCAGGACTGGAGTTGGAATGAGGGATGCTAGTAAGGGAGGATGGGTGGAGGAACCAGGCCCAGAGCGGACCGCTGCATGGAGAGCGTCTCGTCGTGCACAAAAGCGATCCAATGACATTTGTGATACCTTGTCCTCATCTTACACGCTCGGTAGCATTGCGACGACAAGTGATGTTCCTCTGAAAACCATTGTGATGACCACAAGTGAATCTGACAACGCATATCCCAACTTGGAACATGCAACAAAACACACCATTCAAAAAACTGAACAGCTCAATTGTTTAAATTGAAGGACTTACATCTAATATTCAGGCAATTTAATTCCTCTAACCTTTCCCTAGAATCCATTCTTGTGTCACAAACAGCCTTGGATTCCTAGAATAGCAAGCATACATCATATACCACATGATACATACATATCATGTGGCACCCTACTACCACATGAATTTCGAGCATAAATATTTGTTTTTCCCTCGAATTTAAGTATTCATGTGCACAAAGAATATTTTCGTGTGATTTTGTGTGTGTTTTAGTAATTCTCTGTCGGGTTCACTTTTCAAACTGTGAGAGTGACTGATCTACACATACCAAGACCTAGTCTGAGCTTACAATCAGGGTCATATCCTGCCGTTACGTGAATTCATTATGAGTGTGTCATCGCGCGTGTGTCACTGCACGATCACAGCCAGAAGGAGAGAGATCGGGGGGGGGGGCTGGGTCCCGCACGAAAAGGTGGGCCCGGATGCAAATAACGACAGAGTTATTATAAGAGAGAAAGTCAACGAGTGAAAGTGTACATTGATCAATGGAATATGTGACATAGAAACTAGACAATGAAATCATCCTCCTCCTCGTACCCCTGCTGATCTAACGCGGTCATGTACGTGAGAACGTCCTTACCAACAACACGCCTGAAGTCAACGTCGAAGCACTTGTCCCACGCTCCCTCGCGCCATGAGTTCTGCACGATCTGTGGATTCCTATGCAGATAGCCCCATCCCTTCAGCATCCATCCTACTGTTGCGTCCTTGATGTGACGCATGCCGACGTTGGCATGCGTTGAATCCTTAAGCTGCTCCCCCACCCACAATGCATACTCCTTGGACACCTCTCCTTTGAATGGTTTTTGCAGTCCAATGTCACATGGCTAGAGCTTCGCTGTGCATCCTGCGGGGATGTATAGCAACTGCACCCATGGAAAGCGTTTGCAAACCCATGCACGAAAAGTGTCCGACGCTTGGGGCCGCCATGCATCAAGCACGACAAGAGCTTCTTGCAAGTGTGGTCCAACTCGTACTTCGCGCACTTGCGGATGAAGTACGGCTTCAACACCATGCAAAACCACTCTTTTTTTGTTACGACTGTGGCCCAGTGGTTAGCCGTATGCGTGAAGTGACATTGTGATTTTTTTTGGGCCACGTCACTGTGCTCCCCCATTGGATGCACGGCAACACTTTTACCAGTCCAGATCACCTCGAACGGCAAACCCCTCCGTCCATGGTACATGCCATGAGGCATGTGACCTGGCACTTGTCCTCCTTGCCGCAAACCTTGACGTCATTGCTGCCCTTGGGTGCATAGGTGTAGCGCGGCGCGGGAACAAGGTGAACGCCGGTGTGGTCGGCGTTCACCACGAGGTAGGGGGGATTTTGTGCAGACCTATGTAGAAAGCAGCCCGCTAATGCATGGCCTGCGGGCGCTGCTCCTAATCATCTGGCAGCTTCTGCGAAGTTGTCATGCCGCATCGCCATGCCCACTTCAGTTCATCGGTGATGAACTTACAGCACCAACTTCGGCTAAAGAGCTCCACATATCACCTATCGTGGAGCTCGTCGACGCCGCGCTCTTTCAGGATTGCATGTACCTTCTCTTTGATTATGGCGCTGCACAAAGGCACACCCCTATCCCTCATAGCCTCAAGAGATCAAAGTACTTTGGCTTTGAGTGCAGGGTGATCCGAGAAGAAGTCCTTCCTCCCTCGACACCCCTCGACGGGCGGTGATTTCCCGTCGGCGATGTCCTTTGGATGGTCACCACCTACGACCAACGGTGGTGAATAACGTGGCTTCAGAACATTGCCGCATAGCTCGTACCATCCCTTGATGGTGGACTACAAGAGGCGTTCGTAGATGGATGGGGTGCTCGGGGTACGGTAGGTGCAACGCAAGAAAGCGATGGTTTTGTTGATGCTACCGTTGTGACGCATGGTGGCAGCATGGATGATCGCAACATGGCATAGAACGCACTAGTCGACGTACAAACTACGCTTCTTTGCGTTGCATGCTAGCTAAGGCTCGATATGAAGCAACTCCGTGGCTTTGTCTTCATCTGCCTCGTCATCAGCCTCCAACTCAGCCAATAGGGCAGTCACAATGTGCTTCTCAACTGCCTCGCGTGCCCCAAGCTTGTCTACTAAGACGAGAGCCAGGACAAGGATCCTTAATGTCATCCACACGAGCTGCATAGACGTCTTCATCCTCGGCGTGACTGGTATCATCGTCATGAACGACGTCAGCCGTCTCAAGGGGAGAAGGTGCCGCGAAGTCGTCGTCATCGTCGTCGTCGTTGTTGTCCTTGTTGTCCGAGAGCACTACACGGTGGCGTTTGCGCGGAGGAGTCTTTTGGATGGACTGTTCTACGAAAACGTTCTAAGTAGAGACAGGAACTGTAAAGGAGGAAGGATTGACTAACGGCAGAAGTACAACAAGTGTTTTACGCGGACATCAATAAAATCATTATACGAAACGAAGTCACATACACGATCCACATTATTTCGTTTGATGAATGTGCAAACCATAAAAGAAATCAAAAACAAACTTCGTGTGCATGGCAAAAAATATTTAGACGCACGAATTCATGTGGCAGTAGGGTACTTCATTCATCTCCTTTGCAAACATTTTGTAGCGGGCGCTACATCTTTGAAAACATAATGAAATGAATTTTCTTGTATAACAGGGTTCTAATTAAATGGCAAATTGTGCCAAAACTACCATGTTCCTCACATTGTTCCAAATGATGATGTTAAAGTGGAACATATTTTGATGCATTTCCATGCTTTTCATTCAAAGGGACAACACTTTACCGTCTTCACAATTCTACGATTACGACTCATGACACATATCAAAGTTTTTTTAGAGGCACTCAAGCAAGTTTTCAATATAGTAGGTGTGGGAAACACGCAAACATGAACAAATTTGGTGCACCAAGATTGCATCAAGATAGAAACCTTCATTTGAAAAGAACAAAAGCTCAAAGAACTAACATAAACTAATTCTAAAGGAAAATCATGCATGCTTAAATACAAAATAGCATAAACCAGGTTACCGATAGGCCATGTCCACAATAAACTTAACACAAATGAAACTGCATACGGGTTACGCATACAAAACATCAACACAGGTATGAAAACAACTTTCAATACAAGTAACCCCACTAACTTAAGGAAAACATTGAAAAGAGATAAACAAATCATGTGACCTTAAAACAAACAAGAACAAAGAAGCAATTTTCGAATGCCTTCAACAACTTTCTCACACAACACCAAAACCTTTATTCAAAAAAGCAATTAGGGATATATAAAAATAGTTGTAATCATTCATTATTTCATTCCATAAGGAAATTTCAAAGAATAAAGAGAAAAATTCAATAATCCAAAAACATTGAAGACATTCTTAAGAAACATCTTCACCTGTGAAATGATACCATTTGAATGTGTGATAAGTGAAGCTTAAAAACACTAAACAAATCCAATGAAATCATCTAGTTTGATGGATTATGACATAGTTAACTAGCCTTCAAGGATCTCATAAAAACTAACACTATATTCTATATGCACCACTACCAAGTACAAGAACTAAAACCAAACACCATGTTTTTTGTTTCACATTATTATATCCTATAAGCTATAAACTAAAAAAGTGTCTTATCTCTTTAACATGGGAATAGAAAATCATTAACCATGTATCCTATGCCTTGCATTTTTTATGAGCCAGGATGAATGTAACAAGATGGCCACCTCAAACCTACCTCATACTTTTGAGGGGTAAACAAACACCACTCCTTACAACTCCAAGGGTTATCCAGTGGCATTCCCTTCCCAAGTCGCAGACTAGTAAAAGACCGACTCACTAAACAGTAAGTAGCAACTCAAGGCACCATCCACACATCCGCTAGCCACCTGTTGGCCACTAATAAATAATCACTTAGCAAACCTCCATGACGCTACGAGGCCTCAATGGAAGAGTCCTTTGGCCTTGATCCCTTGCTCTCTCCCTATCTTCTTCATGTCCTTGAATAAGCAAGGCAAGAAATAGAAAGATATCATTGGAAAGAGGCACATGAGAAAACAATGTGTAAATGTACAATCTTCAAACCTACTTGAAACAAGCAATTTCACAAGACATTGCCAAGAAAGAAAAAAAAAATTAAAAAGTAAGAATTATGCGTTTTACTCAACAAAGACCCGTGCAAACTCACAAATGTTTGAAAAAAACATCCATCTACTTTTGGATGGGGAAACAATGGGTGAGATAAAAATAGAAATACCCTCATAAAAAATTAAAACATTCAACTCTTCATGTACCCAATGTTGATGATGATTCGTCCAAAAAATACATGAAGGGGACAAACCCTATAGCAAATATTATCGAGATTTTCTTCCTTTCATACCGCAACTATTTTTAATGTTTGGCCTCACCAATCAAATTTCACCATCATTTCCTTCACTAAGTGTGCACAACTTTTGCAACCATAATGGCCATTGTAAAAACCATGGAAATGTACGAAACGTTGTGATCAAATTCTAGTTCATATGCGCAATAGGCAAACATTTATTGACATTTGAAAAGCATGTTAAATAGAGTTTTTTTTTGCATCATAATTCAATTCTCAAATTTCTCACTTTTAACATCAACGAGAACAAAAATCTTAAGCACACTACAACACATAAGGAACACGATATTCTAACCTCCGCTCATTAACATGTGTGAAAACAGGAATAACTTGAAACAAAAAGAAAGATGGTAAAATGATCATTTATTACACTATAAACCTCAATCCTTCTTAACATTTTGGTACCTCAATGTCATTCATTCATCACAAACTTTAGTGAATTTTTTGACCTTCCATATGGGGCTAAACATTTATACGCTTTAACCTTTTCCTCAAATTCGTCACCTTTGCTAGCTTACAGCCTTAGCCCTTATTGTTTTGAGTGTACATTTCCATTACCACGTCCGTCCAAACTATGGTTTCCCTTGATAGTCACAAGTATAACGTCTTCTTTTCTCTCCGTTAGTTGGAGATATCATAAATTCATATCATGCTGGATGTATCAATGTATTGTGTTTAAAAAGCTTTGCGAACAAAACATTTACACTCACACATGTGAATGATCCCATTGTGTGATAAACAAGATAAAAGATGGAAATGTTTTGGTCTCATTTGACAAAATCGTTGGATATTATGTGCATGGCATACATATCTTTGCATTATTCTACCACCTTGCCTTCATAAAGACCAAATGCATCATGAACAAAATAGAAATAGAGATATTTCCATTGAAATTCATTATGGAAAACATTCATTTTATTTGTTGTTCTATACTTAGTATGGGAGAAAACAACAATGGAATTCATACATTTCAATAAAATTGATCGACTTTAAAAGATATTGAAAACAAATGAATACATGGAGTATTGATTATTTTCATGTTTTAAAAGATGCTATCATTGAGCATCTAATAAAAATGTCATTAAAATATTTTCTCTTCTCTTAAACTTTCTTGAAATGGATTTTTTCCAATGTGAATAGGATTTTTCTTCGCAAAAGTTAAAGAAAATGTATCATTAAAATATTTTTATTAGTAATTTTGATGTATCTATTATGATCCATCATGTTGTAGTTCATGCATGGTGTGCATCTTCCAACCATCGTTAACCCTTGTATGGTGGACCTAGAGCCTTCAAGTTGGAAATGATAACACTTACAAAGGATTTAAGTAATAAACATATAATGCAACAAAACAAAAACCATACTTTTCGGAAATTTCCATCATGATTATAGTATCAAAACAGAAACAAATTGTATGGTTCAATAAGAATGCATTTTCATCTTGTCGTAACTTGTAAGAGATTCAAAAAGAAGGTTGAAAATTAAAACTGTATTTCTTTGAGAACATAATGCATTCTATACTTCAATTCAAATCTTACTTCACGTTCTCAAATACATGTTAAATACTTCTATTAATCTTTGACGGCTACAAAGGAGTTTGAATCTAATATGGGCAAAAGTTTCATGTTTCCTCTAGGTAAGTTCATGTATGCAACTATGCAAGGTCACAACGGATAACTCATAATGTGAGTCCTTCGATTTTGGAAACTTGAAACCTCACGTTAAATTGATTATTTCCAATGTAAACTTGAATCATTAATCCTCAAGATTTACATCCATTTTCGAAAATGATCTTTTTTATCTCAAGTTGAAAAAATTTGCACAAAAAAAGAGACTTTCGATCATTTCCTCTCACTCTAGTCCATTTCTCAAGTCCTTTTCGTTTGAACATGGTTTGAAAATACTTCAATTATTTGAAATCCACTATTCAATATAATTTAAATACTTAATTAAGATTTCATTAGTTCTTATATATGGTTTTACCTTTGATGATGTCACTCAATATCGTTGCCTAGCATATTCCATTTTGTCTTCCACAAACATTTATTTTGAAAGCCTTCTACACCATCTAAGTGAAAAATCATACACTAGAATCCATCATATGAGTCATCATCATTCAGTTGTCTTTTTTTTTTACTTTATTTACACACATATTATGTTAAACACCTTTGAACATTAATGTTGAAATGATTTATCACAAAGTAAAAATGTTACAAACCAAACTAAATGGGTTGAAAGAATCAAATCAATAACTCAAATCATACAAATGCGTAAACATAACTGAGAAAATACATGCTTTGGAGTGTTTTTCACAATGTTACTTGTTCCGTTTTTATATTAGAATAGTAATGAAACATTTTTATTCATTTTGTGAAACATGATAGAATTAAATGAATATTTATGGAATAATTTCATTTATTCCATCTTGTTTTTGTTTCTTTGATAAATAGATGTTATTTAAACACTTCCAAGCATTGCGCAATTACGCTCACAATGATTTTTATAATGTTTATTTGTTTCTTTTTTAAGCCCGAAATGTAACATTAGAAGACTTTTATCCTGATGATTCCATTTTTCTTTAAATTTGAAGGAAGAATCTATGTTTGATTCATTTTTATGTTGGAAACGGTGACCAAATGGTGTACATGTATTTTACTTCCTTGTGAGATTACATGGCTTTTTGCACTTTCTTTCATATCATTTCCTTAAATACTAGTAATTACATTCGTACACTCATATGAAATGGTATACATGTTAAATGATAGTAGCTTGTTTGTTAATGATTATTCCTTGAGAAATGTTCAAATTATTGTGTTTCCTTCTTTTGCGATGTTTGTATGGACATATGCACATCAAGAGAGTAATAGACCCTCTTTATTCTTTCAAATCAAAAATAAACATTATTTTTTATTACCTGGTTTTCTATAGTTACCTTTCAAGTGAAGAAAATTTGTTTTGACTTGACCCGTATCCTTGATGTTATCGTGTATTGTGGCATTACTTCAAGTTATTACTTGTAGGAAGTTTTCCCTCTGGATGTTTGTACAAAAATTGAATTTCTATCATCAATAAATACACATTCCATTTCGTACCTTAGGTTTGCAATTTTCTTGTAATTGCAAGAAGGAAACGTCAATGATACATTTTCTACCCCCATGCTTGTTATTAAAAAAGAATAATGATTTTTTTGCGCTCATAGAAAGATGTTTCAAGCGTTTTTTTATCAATGGAACTTCATGTGGGATGAAAGGATTCCTTATTTTGAAAAATTGGACATTTGTAATGTGTTGGTCATATGCTACTACCATGCTTTATTCTTGTAAATGCTCCATGATTATTTCCCACTTTGCGTGGAAGTAGTTTTTCAAACAGTGATGTAGAAGTTTGTTAGGATGGAGTAGTGATAAGTCCATCATGTATCTCTATAAAGCAGTGGTGTCCATAGTCAAAGACTAACAAACTGTGATGTCCAGAGTCAAAAACGGAAGGTGGCGATGTCCATGGTCGAAAACAACATGACAACAGTGCCTATGTTTTTCATTATGCAAGCAAAAGTGGTCACGGATTATACATATTCCATTTACATGAGAATTTTGACATGTATTTTTGCTTTGAGCTGTGCTAGTCATCGCGTGCTTCTAGGTAGATTTTTACGGCAAAATCTCCCGGGGTCCTCGCGATGACCATGCTAAACCCCCCATTTAAACTAGGCAGGTTGTCATTTGTTTGAGGAGGGGGTTTCAATATTTGGTGCACACTTTGATAGACGGAATGGCATCTACTAGGCCTCGCTATCGCGGGGCCTGGCAAGTTCCTTGGCAAGTAAAAACATTATAACTCAAACCTTTGGTGTAACCAAAGGTTTGTTAGATGTTTTGGGGAGTTTGCGAGATGCTCCGCACCGTGTTGTGAGTTTTGGAGTTTGAATTTTTAACCTCCAAAACTCGCGACAAGGTTAGTTATTACATCGACAATGCCAGTGACAGCGTCGCCCACTTTGCCCTCGAAGTGAGAGATGAACGACTTTGAGAGCGTGGGTACGGTTGTCATTTTTTGTGAATTTGCTCGCACGACAAAAAACATGGGCACTGCTGTCCTATCGTTGACAACTTTGGAAAGCGGCGTCTTTCTTTTTTTACTCAGGACACTATACTTAGCTCGTTTTCAATTAGGGACACCAATTCTTTACATGGAGAAGTAATGCGCAACGGAGGATTTGTGTCCTTATCTTAGTGAAAGAAAATATTGGGCCCTTTTCAAATTGAATGAACTCAACTAGTTGGGTGAACTCTTGATGAGCTTGTAAGTTTGATCAACACCTTTATCTCAAATTTTGTCTAATGTTTTTTATCTGATGTGACCCACTTTTCATGTTTAAGTTAACTTTTTCTGTGTCAGATAATGCATTTCAAAGTAACAATAATAACTTGGAATTGGAAACACATGTGATGGGTGGGCTCGCTCTTATGATGCCATACCTTAAGCAAGGACAAGAATTGAATCAACTAGGGTCTGGGTGAGAAATGATTGTCGTGAAAGTATTTCAGGGGATGTTTTACGAGTTTCTTCACGTTGAGGGCTGTATGAATTTACTAGCAACTTCTCAATGGCGCCCCATGGTTACGAAGTTAGTTGTGGGGCATGACAGAAAAAATTATAAACGCTAACTGTGTAGCATCAGAAACGGTTCTTGATTTTCTGACCTTGTATCACATTAGGGACTTTCGTTGTGCTCCTTTGTGAGATCGGACGCTGAACCACAAGCCTTCATCAGCAGCTTCTTAAAGATTGCAAATGCAGAACGCTTTCGGAATTGCGACGGGGCGATGCGCCATCCTTGCGTTTGCGCGTGGTCTCCTAATGCGACGGACCTTGACATTTTATTGCGAAGCGCCTATGTGGCGTTTTGAATTTTTTGCCAGCCACTAATGAAATGCATACTTGCCTTATGCAAAGTCGACAAATTCACAATATCCCACCTTCTTACTTAACAAAGTAAAATTCCTGCGCCCGTTTTTTCCAGATATATTTCAACCTGTCTGCGCCCGTATGCTTCTCCGGTCCATTTGGCCTACTCACCCCTGCCAAGTAAGCCGAAAGACCCCACAGGCCGGCAGTCAAGCGATGGACACCTGCTGGGAGTCGACCTTGACTCGTACTCCAGGCACATGCTTGCACCAGTGGCCTACCAAAAAAACATTGGATGTGAATTGAGAAAAATCACCCAGGTGAATGAGGCCTCGTTCCGCTTCTTCTCTTTGTGTCTAATGTGTCGACCGCCAATGAAATGCCAAGTTCGTTTAGAACAAAAACGAGTCGACATCTCAAATTTATATGTTGTCATAGAGACGTTCTCGCCTACCCTCCCTACAACAGCATTTCGTCACTGAACGATGAAAACCATGCATACGTTTAAAATTCTGTACTTCCGAGGTAACAATGGAGTTTTTCAAATCGACGCCGGGGATAAACGTTTTATTCCTAGAGACAATCGACTATTCGAAATCAGTAATCGGAAACTTGTAACGTCAATTTCAAGGAACAAACCGCGGCATCGCAAACCAATAGATCTTGTCAATGCCAGCAATCCTCGATACGAACAGTCAGGTTTGTCGTGGCCAGCCGATACCGGCGACTTCGCTCAAATCATTCGCGCGTAGATTCCATAATTTTTTACTATGGTCTCAGTGCTTCTCTGTCGCCAATAGGAGGAGCTTCAAAGCCAACCACTATATAACAAAGTAGAGGAACACGCAATGAATCCGTATGTCTTCATGGCCACGACTCCAGGATTTCAAAACGAGGACGAATCTAAATTAATGGTGACTTAGACATATACGATTTTCATGACGCTTTGATACAGAATTCAGAACGGAAACATTGAAGTTTCCACCTCCTTCAAAAAAACGTAGGTGTAATACTTTGAAAAGTTCAGAGATGACATCAAAAGCTTCACAACATCAATCTTACTCATAGCGCGCCATAACACACTCTCGGAAGGAAACTACCATTCAGTCTAGAAGGGAAGGAAATCTACATAAAAAGGAAAAGAAAATCTAAAACTTGAATCACAAATACTCCTTATTCATCATTAAAGACTACAAATCAAGATTCTCAATCCTCAACAAGCATATGTAGAGGCCACAAAAGTACAACAAAAGATGCTTCTGATTCCACAAAGTAACCGAACTACATACCACAATTCCAAAGAGAGTAATAAAATGGAAATTTTCAGAAAAAAGGTTCGAAAATGATGAACATGAGTCCATCTATCACAAACGGATTGGCTTAATCAAAAACATAGGAATCAAAAGGTTTCATGTAATCACATCCACAAAGATGAATTAACTGTACAATGGTATCTACTTCAATGCAATTCAATCATATCAATTAATGAATTTCAAATTGAAAAAACAGACTAGAACCATACTACTAAGTAACAGTGTTCCATCTATGAAGTTAAACGAGATCCACATGCATCACAGATGCACTATACTCACCATTCCATATGTATTCATGAGGAAAATAACTTTAAATTATAAAAAAGTGAATGTATAGAAATAAAATCCATGCATGTTCATGTAGATTAGGTATTTGCATGTAAAAACATTGTAATACCTAAACATAACTATAAAAACGAAATACGCACAACAATGATTATACATAATTCCAAAAAATACAACAATTGATGCTCTATTTCAAAAAGGAAACTAAAGCTCTTAGAAAATCATTTTTTATCGTTAAATGATGATAAATCCTCATTTTTAAAAAAGTTCAAACAATTCTTCTCAATTTTTTAACATATAAGAAATGCATTGTTGTTACTTCTCAACAATTTTGGTAAATGTTTTAGATGATGTTTGGAATGATTCAAATACATCATATATGTTCTTTGTTAACGGAATCATGAAAGATTTTCACATCATATTCATGATCTTTGTGTGTGAAAGCGGATGCGCATGGATGTTTCTACCCAATGTTTTGCACAAACAATTTGTATTGAAGGAATGATGGTTTCATTCATTTCCTTGAATGCGGTAGCCCTGAAATCATGGAATACTCAAAAAAACTTCATACTAATGTTCTGATTCTTATCATCAATTTGTTTTTGTTTCCAAAATCATCATTGTGCAATGTTCCTCCTTATAAAACATACATTCTATGTGGATATACTTAGATTAATTCACCTATAACCTCTCAAATGTGAGAATAAGCTCGTAGATATGTACATCTAGATAGAGATAGATATAGATGAAGATATACACATAGATATAGATAAACCTATCAATGTAAATATAGATATAAATATATAGATAAATATGAATATAAACAAAGATATGGATACTGATGTAGATATGGATAAAGATATAGATATAGATATAAACAAGAATATTGATATAGATGTATATGGATGTAGCTATAGAAAAAGATAGAGATACATATAGAGATATAGATAGAGATAAAGATATAGATATAGATTTAGATATAGATATAGATCTAGATCTAGATCTAGATGTAGATTTATATGTAGATATAGATATAGATATAGATATAGATATAGATATAGATATAGATATAGATATAGATATAGATATAGATATAGATATAGATATAGATATAGATATAGATATAGATATAGATA
>SZWC01013027.1:27559-59232 GCA_023375785.1 Penium margaritaceum
ATAGATATAGATATAGATATAGATATAGATATGGATATAGATATAGATATAGATATAGATATAGACATAGATATAGATATAGATATAGATATAGATATAGATCTAGATCTAGACATAGGTCTAGATCTAGATATAGATATATATATATAGATATGGATATAGATATGAATATAGGTACAGATATTGATATGGATATAGATTAAGATATCGATATAGGTATAGACATAGATATTGATGTAGATATAGATATATGAATAGATATAGATATAGATATGAATATAGATATAGCTAGAGATATTGATATTGATATTGATATGGATATGGATATATATAGAGGTATAGATATACATGTATATAGTTAAAGATATAGATAAAAATGAAGATGCATATGACGTTATACATATAGACATATATATGGATACATATACATACATGTAGAAATATACATAGATAATGGTATAAAATTATAGGTTCAGATTGAGATATTCAGAAATGCATATGTATGGATTGATATGGATATGATTATGCAATGGATATCAATATGGACATAGATATACATATTCATGTAAGTATAGATAACGTTATAGATAGATATGTGGGTACAGTAAATGTTACTATCAATGTATAGATTCGGATAGACATTGTAATTTTAAAATTTAATCTCATGTAAAGCTGAATGTTCATTTCCTTTTTTCTTTATGAAAAGAAAAAAGTATTGATACACGATTTAATTTCGACAGAGATTAATATGTTTAAATTAATAAACATATGTTATTCTTCTCCAATTGTTTGATGGATGATTTGATCATTATTTTATTTTAGAAAAGAGATTTTGATGGAATTTGTACACGAAATTTTGACGATAATATTTCTAATAGTAGCATTTTTGTTTCTTTGGTCTCTTCTTTTGAATGGAGTTGAAATAATCATTGACATGATTTTTGTGGTATTTTTCTTGCATAAGATTGAAGCTCAAAAATTCGGCCTAATGATTGTTTGCTTCTTTAACTCTGTTTAAAAAATTAATCCTTCAAGTATTGCATTCTATATCGGAGGAGATATTAGTGTTTGTATGATGTTTGATCTAAAAGTGATTATTGTGTTTTTGGTGGTTGTTCCCATCATTTGTTCCTTATCCTCATGCAAGTTTTTTTGAATGAATGATGGTTTGACTAGTTTCTCGTGACGCAGGCTGTTTCTTTTTCGTTTGTATTCATGGAACTCAATTGTTATGACCTCGTCACTGATGTTTATCTCTATTGCTTTTTGGCATTGTTTTGTGACGTTTCTTGCTTCGAAACATATATTGTGCGCGCTTATGCTTAGCTACAATCGCTTTCATGCTTATTGAGCCGAGGATAGGCTAGGATTATTTACGCTGCGAAAGGTTGGTTCGCACCGTTGTCGGAGTATTGATGTCAGCTCGCATCATCTGCGTTCTTGTCAACAAGCTGCCCTTTGTCCTTGTCACTCTGTATTCGATTTCCTTATCGCCGTTCAATCCTTAAGGAATGAACGGCGGTACGAGATCAATTTGAGCGACGAGCCGCCTTCCGTTCGGACATGTACAATACCACCTGCGATTCGGCACAAGCCAGGTGCTTATTTGCCACTGGCGATTGCCAGATAGTGTGACTGATTTCTCGTGCAAGTCTTGGCGGCCCAGGGCCGCGGTTATGGGGCGCACGTCTAAGTTACTCAACTCTCGCAGACCTTGACTCAGTTTCCGAACCATTTTGAGAATGTCTCCAGGTAGCCCCCGTTTTGCGTCATCGTAGAATTATCTTCAGAATGTGCAGACGAAGTAGGCTTTCATGTTCATCGGCTCTTTCATCAACTGATTATCTCCAATTCGTCCCAATTCATAGGGGAACCAAACAATAACTTAGATTATGAGTCTAACCTAATTACAAGGTAAAAGACGAGGGCAATGTGGTGATTAGTTTTGAAATGGGGGTGCTCTTAAGGTTTTCTTGCTGCAATGGGGATGAATTAGTGGTGAACCAGTGGTTCTAACTCCAAAAGCTGGCGTGGCTTGGAGGCGATGAGAACCCTGTACCTTTAAACTTTCATGTACTTTTCTTGTGGGAGTTCTCTCTAGTATGCATGTTAGAAGCGTAAATGGTAAAATGGAAGGGATGAGAAGCAGAACACGGTTTGTTGATTTTGGAAAATTAAGCAATTAATATTAGCCATAATTTTTTTTCAATGACAAGTTTTGAATCAATCTAAAACATATCAAAATTAGGGCAGTTGCCAATAACCCCATTCTTTCTCACCCAATACCAGTGAAAGCTAGTGGGCGAAAGATGCTTTTTGTTGCCATGTATGGGTGGATATGGCTTATTCTTCGAAGACAGTGTTGAATTGGGTTCCGATAAATGGGAAAATGGGGCTAATTGTTCGGACGGAGGGATACAAGCGAATGAGCAAGCGAGCTTCGACCTTTGAATGGAGCTCTCTCACTTCGCTTGCTCACAAGGTTAAATCCACCCCAATATTGGATGGAAATATCTAGGGAATTCGGGCCCATGCAAACACGAACATGAGCTCTGTGAGTGAGTGTAGTGCAAAGCGGCACAAATTTGGCTAAGTCTAGAACAAATAATATGAAAGAACAAGGAGACAGTACAAATGAGCCCATAGTGGGCTTATGCATGGGCGCCAACAGCTAGCTGCACGGAGCCCCCTCACCCCCGCTGAACCCAAACAAGTCAACCGGGAGAAAACACTACATACACCACAATAAGAGTCAACGGTGGTCTCCACGAGGCACCGAACAACTCTCCGCGTGCCCGAATCTTGACCACCAAGAGAATAGAAGCAGTGCTAGAAAATCTCGGAAACAACGTCCAGACATCACGCACGGCTTACCAAACATTGGAAACACTACTAGAGCCACCATGTCTCCTTGTCGCACCGGTACCATACACAGGGTGTGCGGGTCTCAACCCACCAAGAAAACTCTCCTAGCTCCGGACAAGCCCACAAGGCAATTGAAACGCATGAGCCGCGTCTCATCGGCGATGTCGTAGATGTTGGAGAAGTCTCCAGACACTCCGAAGGCCCGTCGTGTCATCACGCCCTCCTCTAACATATACCACCAACACGTGTGTATAGGTAATCCATCGGTATCGTCGTGACGGGTGGAAGCCACACAAACCGACAGTACTTTCCTTCATTGCCCATGTTTGTTTTCCCCTTATGTCCAATGTACCCCAGAACTCTCGTTTACTACTTTTAAGAACCATGAACCAAAGAAATTCATAGAATTAAACTAGAACACTCATGCTCAGCAGAGTTAGGGTCAGCACGTGTGTTCGTTTCTTCGCATCTCTAATTTTGCTCTGTTGTGTCCTCCCGGCTTGTGTACATTGGCGTGCAGATGACTGACGGCGAGACTCAACGCTATTGGATTGTCGTCCGGTGGAGCCGGCGCACCCTGAGGCCTACACGCAGTTCCCTAGAGCCTCCTTTGTGCAGCAAGGTGCTCAGCCCCATCTGCAGGCCTCCTCGGCGGTCGGGCCGCCGGCGGCCACTACCACTACAGATGTTGTCTGCATGCGCCTGGCGCAAGAACTGACTGTACCATTCCGTCTACAACGTCATGCTCTGCTTAGAGTCTAAGTCTCATGTAAGCGTGACACTGTTTGACACAATGGACTATCGTAAGGCACTACTTGGGTTTGGGCGGCCATAACTCCTCGTTGTTTTTTTTCTAGTTGTTTTTGACCATATGACTTCGTTTGTAGCGTCGGTTTTATGGTATGGTCCATTTTTCAAACAAAACAGGCGATGCCCAGGTTTTGGGCTGTCGACCGTCTGGGAGGGCTCACCGAGAAAAACTTGCTTGCCAGAAATCAAACATATTTTTGTTTGGCTGGTTAGCTGAGTAACAAGCTCTATAGAGCTGGGAGGGGGGGGGGCTAGAACTTGGAGAGGTCTCCCATTGTTTTCATTCTTCATTCCTAATCAGTCATTTTGAGTTTTCAGCTGCTTTCTGACGCAAACACTGGCGCGCGCACTTCTAAGTAACAAACCTATATCACTTTGATCTAGACTCTTAAGCGATAGACTGAGGGGGCAGCAGATTAAGCAACGAGTGTGGAAGCCCGCACATTGCATCAATAATGCTACTGCCCCAATCTGCGCTTTAACAGTTTCTAGCTTGGTATCAGAGCTAGAGCATAGCAGTAGTAGGAGACAACTGGCGTACACGTACCTAACTACGCCGACAGAACCCCATATGCGCGAGTGGAGGGGAAATGCTGCCAGATTTTTGTCGACAGCACTAATCCACCTGGTGGCGACGTCAGATTTTTTCCCACGGCCAGTGGACGAGGGAAAAAACTATTGGATCTTTCTGATAGCACTGACACCACGTCTGACACGAGAAGATGAGCACAATGCTCCGTCAAACACCTTATAGCGACAAAGCACGCGGCGACGTCACCCAGGTGAAGTGACTGGTAGCAAGAGGAAGTAACATCAGCATCCTTCCGTAGCAGTAGGAACTTGCGCCAGTAGCGAGCAATGGCAGTAGCATCCAGTAGCAACTCTGCGTAATAGCAACAACCGGCAGTAGGAGTAGCTTGCAGCTGCTCGTAGCACCAATCGCTCACAAAAGCACGGAGTACCAGCAACGAGCAGCAGTAGTAAAAGTAGCAGCAGTAGCAACAGGAGCAGCGGCAAGGAGCAGTAGTAGCGAGCAGCAGCAACAGCAAGCCATGGTAGCACCAGCGAGCAGCAGCTGGCATCAGCCAGTAGCAGGCAGCAGTAGCTGCTGTAGTAGCATCCGACAGCAACAAGAGTCTTAGCTGCTCTCAGCACGCTGCTCGCCGCGAGTAGCAAGGTGCAACCAGTGAGCTCGCTACTCATAGTGAGCATCGAATTGTAAGCAGCGAGTAGCGTGGTTGCTGCTCGTTCCTCACAGCGAGCTGCGAGCTTGTCGGGAAAAAAAAAGAGAAAAAAAAACCCCATCCCACAAGTGGCCCTACAACAGTTGTAGCCACCGGCACAACGACTGTAGCAACCATGGCAGCCGCAACCACATGAGCACGCAACAGCTTAGCAACAGTAACAGCTGCTGCTACTACTACAACAATAGTCCCAGCAATAGCAACTACAGTAGTAGAAGCAACCGTTGTTGCATCAACAGCCACAACTACAGCTGTAACAACAGCTATAATAGAAGACCAATCGTAGCAGTAGTGGTAGTAGCATCAGCTGCAGCAATAGGAGCAGTTGCCCTTCAACTGATGTAGTAGCGGCTCCAGCAACATCCGCTCCTGACGTCGGCATTCCTCAATTGACGTCACCACTGATATCATCAACACACACAAAAAAGAGGAAGAGAATCTATACCAACAACCCTGGAGATAATGCATCAGCAGCTACTACCGTGAGCCATCCTAGGCTGACGTTCGTGTTGACATTAGCAGCACAAAAAGGAAAAATACAAAGAGGTGACAAAACCCACCATGGCTAACAGCCCTTGTGGGGAGGGATCCTCCTCTGTTAGGGGGACCCCTGCCTCCCTTTCTTGCATAAGCTATGGCAGCAGTAGTAGCAACAGTAGTAGCAGCAACAACAATAGCATCACTAACAATAGTGATAGTAAAGTTAGTGCGAGCAGTAGCAGCATCAGCAGTAGTAACAAGAGTAGCAACAACAGCAGCAGAATCAACAGTAGTGGTAGCATTCTACAGGCTTCACCGTAGTCACCTGTAACCCCTTGGCTGCCATTCAACAATAGCTTGCCGCTCTGACACTACAACTTGCAGCATTACAACCATTGGCATCACAGACTCACACTAGTACTGTGCCACCTTTCCTTCCTCCTAGGCACGCCAACCCCGCTGTGTCTGCTGCCATGCATTACCCGGTGCAGGGCAAACCCAGAGTTTGCGGCAGATAGTGAATTCAGTCTTTGGCCCCACTCTGAGTGCCGACCGTAGGCCAAAGGACTTTGAGACCCCGCCTCCGCCGCTTCAGGCCGCCGAGCAATTATGGAGCTCGGAACTTGGCTTCCGCATCGTGGCACAGGGTGAGGGCTTGTGAGCATACTACATTCTTTCGTACGACTCCACCCAGGTCGACCAGCTATATGACGTTGGTTGTGTTGTACGCACCCTCGTCCCAGTTGCTCCTCCGGCATCACGCCTAGCCTTAAAGCCCTTCCTTTGCAACTTCACCACTAGCGAGACGCTAGACCCTGCAACTGCATGGCACGTGCTCACCTGTCCCCATCGCCTATCCAACCAGGTTGAGACCAGCAATTTGCTGCAAGAGTTCCACTCCCTGCACATGGGGGAGACCGAGACGATCACCTCTTACTGGGAGCAAGCTGAGGACATCCTCGGTCGCCTAGGTACCTCTGCTCCACCGCCTCTGGCCGCGCTACTTAGCATCAAGTGCGGTGCCAGTGATGCATACACCGACGTCTTCGTCCACTACGCCGAGGATGTCCTTTCCACCATGGCGATCCAGGGCACCCTCATACCATGGGCATACGAGCTCTTTCTCAAGATTGAGGAAGCTTGTCTGGAATCCCGCATCCAACGCACAAAGGCCCTCGCCTCCCCTCCCCTCACCTCTCTAGCCGTTGCTTCCCTTACAGTAGCTACATCCTCCAACTCCTCAACGTCAGCGAAGAAGAGGCACAAGGGCAAGAAGGGCAAGGGCATGTAGCAGTAGCAAAAGCAACCAACCGGGTCTAATGGTGGTGGCTCGGTCTGCCACAACTGTGGCCATGTAGGACACAGGTGGTACATGTGTCCATTACTGACCGGCGAGGCGTTCGTCATCGCCACCATGCGTCGTCAATGTGAGCGTTGTTGCGCCTCAGCCGACATGGCAATCGCCGGCCCTAACGCATCCACCCCATCCAGTTGCTACAGTCCTTCGACAACCACACTGGTCCTGTCGTCGTCAGTTCCGTAGCAGCATCATCCGCAGCCGTCGGCGCCTCCGTTTCCATCTCCGGTGAAGTCCTTCTTCTATCCAGGCTCCAGTACTATCACTTCGCACTATGTCTACATTCCTCGACCGTCCATACGTGACCGTCAGTTGGAGCAGCATCGCGCTCGCGCTCAGCATGCCTCGCCCTCCCCCCCCAGAGAAGTGCGAGTTGTGTCACCTCTTGCCCGTCTGCCCTGCCCTACATGACTGGGAATGAGTTGCAGTCGCGTCTTGCTCCTTTGTCTGCCTCGTCCTCTTTCGTGCTCTCTTCTGCCCCTCTCTATGATAGCTTCGTGTGGCTTGATGATTGGGAGTCTTGGTTTGTGATGCTATCCACTGCATCTACGTCTCTTGTTGCTGCCATATGACTGTTAATGATTTGGCCACTCAAGTCCAGGACCCTGCCGAGACCTGGATCATGAACTCCAGGGCCACGCATCACATGACCGCCTCTTGCAAGGCCTTTAGTGTGCTTGGTCTTGTTGGCAATGCGTCCGGTGTGCGAACGGGCTCTAGATAGGTTTTACATGTCCGCTTTGTCGGCATCACTTGTTTCCGTGGTCCTCTTGGTGATGTCTTCGTGATCGACGTCCTCTTCGTCCCAGGTCTTGAGCTCAGCCTTCTGTCCGTCATTTTCCTTTACCGCATGAGCATGGACATTCAACACTCGTGTGGCATTGGTAGTGTGTTGTTATGTCCATCCGGTACTTTCGTTCTGCACGCCACTGCCCGTGGCATCCTATGGCAAGTACCTCGTCTGTCCTCCCCTCCCTCCGTCCCCTCCCCATCTGCCAGGACAGGCCATGTCTTTGTCACTAGCACACTTTTCCTACAACACACGCATCTCTTGTACCGCTGTCTTTGCCACGTCTACTATACTGTTGTTGATAGCATGCTTTACACCCAGCCGGCCAAGGGCCTAGACCCGGATTCCTTGCCTTGGCGGTGCCCCACGGAGTGCATTGATTGCTCTCTGGGCAAGCCGCACCAGTCCACCTACCCTCAGTTATTCTCCCGTGCGTCCGCCCCTATGGACCTCGTCCATTCCGATTTCATGGGTCCTCTCCCTACTAAGTCTGTCGGGGAGCATGGCCGCTATGTCCTCACCCTCATTGACGACTACTCTCGCTACCACTCGGTCTTCTGCCTTTGGCAGAAGAGCGATGTTGCTCTGTCCATGAAAGAATAGCTTGTTTGTGCGGAGCGCGAGTATGGTGAGCTCCTCCACCACTTCCACTCCAATCGCAGTGGCGAGTACATGGGAGAGACCACAAGTTTTCTAACCTCCCGCAGTATCCACCATGAGACGTCGGCACCTTACACACCGGCCCACAACGATGTCTTTGAGCGGTGGAACCACACCATGGCTGACGCCGTCTGCACCATGCGGGTTGAGTCTGGCCTCTCCGATGGCATCTACTTCGAAGCCATGGCCTACATAACATGGGTCTGGAATCGGATTCCCCACGGACCCCTTCCTCGCCAGTCTTCGCTGTACCAACACTGGTGCGGTCATTATGCTGACCTGGGCCGTGCTCGTGTCTGGGATTTTGTGGCCATTGTGTGGCTATCCGCTCTGCAATATGGTGGCAAGATCGCCCCTCTCGTGCGTCCTTGCACCTTCCTCAGTGTCTCCCATCAATCCAAAGCCTGGCACTTTTGGGATTCCTCTCGACACTACATCATAGAGTCCCACGATGCCCTCTTTTTCTGGAGCTCTTTCCTCAAGACCTCGCTCGCTGCGGCTTGTTGGTGTCCCTCCTATCACGGGTGGGAGTGTTGAGTCCGTCCCTCGTCTTGCCGCTTTCAGGCAACACACAACGTGGTCCATCCGAGCCAGTAGCCCCAGTCGCATCCGATAGCCCCTCCGGGCTAGCAACCCCAGTCGCGTCTGCTGGCCCCTCCGGGACGTCAGCCCCAGACGCATCCGTTGACCCCTGCAGGCCAACGGCCTAAGTCGTGTCCGCTGGCCCCTCCGGACCAGCAACCCCTGTCACATCCGCTGGCTCCTCCGAGTCGGAAGCTCTAGACGCGTCCTCTGGCCCCTCTGGGCCAGCAGCCCCAACCTCGTCCGCTGGCCCCTCTAAGCCAGTAGCCCTAGTTGCGTCCGCTGGCCCCTCCAGGCTAGCAGGCCCCTCCATGTCAACAGACCCGTCTGCATCCACCGGTCCCTCCGGGCCGGCAGCTCAGTCGCGTCTGCTGATCCCTCCTGGCTGGTAGCTACAATCGTGTCCTCTAGTCCCTACGGGTCGGTAGCCTTTATCGATTATGCTATCCCCTCTGCGTCGGCAGCTCTGTCCACGTCAACTGGTCCTCTTGGCCATCAGACCTCGCCACATCTACTGGTCCATTTGTACCCTCAGCCTTGTCTGCCTCCGCTAGTACCTTCAACTCGGGGCCATCCACTGCCCAACCTCACTACATGCGTGGCCGAGGCAACAACCTTTGACCGAGGTCATCAGTGAGTACGCAGACCGTCACAGTATGCACTATGGTGCTTCGGCCCCGGGTCGCCCCACGTGTCATTTCCACTCATACGATAGTGAGTGGGGACCCCGGTCCCAAGGTTCTCGGCCTAACCATTTCAGTCATCATCGCAAACCTCCACCACGGCTCCGCACTAGGCTATGCCATGCTCCATCATGAGCATCGGCATGCCATCACGGCTGCATTAACATGCATCCCACCAAGAGCTCGAGATGCACACGCCCTCGTAGTCCACTGCACAACACACCCGGAGGACCCAGCCAATCTACGCGAGGCTCAAGCCTCCCTCGAGGCTACACATTGGGATGGTGCCTGGGCTAACGAGCTCGTTGTTATCCGACAGCACCACGTTTCTGACCTCGTCGATCGCCCTCCAGGTCGGAAGGCCATCGATGCCAAATGGGTTTTTTGGCAAAAATGGAAGCCCGACGGGTCCTTGGTCAACTACAAGGCCCGCCTCATAGCCAAGGGGTCTGCTCAGGTTCCTAGGGTTGATTACGACCAGATCTTTGCCCTAGTTGGCCAATTCTCCACTGGCCGGGCGCTCTTCAGCCCGATTTTCCAGCACGGGTGGGAGCTGCATCAGATGGACGTGAATAACGCTTTCCTCCATGGCTCGCTGGAGGGTGAGGAGCTCTACATGGTACAGCCTCCAGGCTTCAACGACGGCACCGGGAAGGTCTGGCAACTGTAGAAGGCCATCCATGGCCTGATGTAGTCGCCTCGGTGCTAGAACCAGGAGATTAGTCGCACGCTTCGCATTGTAGATCACCCCGTGAGGCCAGACCTTCACCGATGTCCTGATCTACGTCGACGATCTCCTCATTCCTTCACAAGACATGGCTGCCATCTAGTGCGTCAAAGACCTACTGCACACCTTTTAACAGATGAAGGATCTCGGGTCTGCCCGAGTCTTCTTGGGCATGGACCTCGAGCGTGATCGCTCCCAGAGCATCCTGGACGTCCATCAAGTCACCTATATACTGACTCTGTCCACTCGCTTCAACAAGGACCTGCCTCTCGTGTCGAGCGCATCCTCATCCATGTCACCCAATGGCCAAATGAAGCTCGAGAACTTCAACCCAGCCCCTGTGGGTGAGCTAGTTGAAGTGACCACATATTTGCGAGTCATCGGGTCACTGATGTTCCTGGCGACGAAGACGCGCCTTGACATCGCGTTCGCCGTCAACCTCTGAGCTCAGCTCTCTCAGGCGTCGCGTCACCTCCACTTTGAGGCCAAAATCTGAGGACTGCGTTATGTCATCTTGACTCCACGGCGAGGTCTCATGTTCCGCAAACAACCCTCTGTTGTCATGGTGGGATACATTGACAGCGACTGGACTCGGATCCGTACGGTAAGGGCCGCATAGGCTTGATCTTTCTTATTGGCTGCACGGCCGTATCCTAACGTAGTGGTAAATAAGGTTGCTTTGCATGCAGCAATGCTGAGGCTGAGTATGTAGCCCTTGGATCATGCCCATGTGAGAGCGTATGGTTGCGTTGTCTGGTTTCTGAGTTGCATAAGTCCGTCACATCCATCACGTTGCATTGTGACAATGAGAGTGCCATGGCCATCGCCAATAATGACGGCGTGCGTCACACATACACAAAGCACATCAATGTTGAGTATCACTATGTGCGTCTGTTGTTGCATGAAGGCAACATCAACAATGTGTGGGTTGAGATCGCACGGCTACTGGTTGACTTATTGACCAAGGCACTAAAGTGTGACTTGTTTAAGAAAGCTATGAGTTCGGTCGGCGTGTGTCCATGAGTTGCACTCTTTGTCGTCATTTACGTCTCTGTGTGCCCTAGGGGAGTCTGTCTGTTGAATGTGCCGTTGCACGCTCATGTTCACTACGCCTGTGAGTCATGGGGGAATCTCGGTTTTTTTGCATATCTCATTGTGCTCTATTGTGTCCTCCCGCCTTGTGTACATCGGCTTGTAGATGACTGACGGCAAGACTCGACGTTGCTGGAGTGTCGTCCGGTAGAGCCGATGCACATTGAGGCCCACACGCAGTTCGCTTGAGCCTCCTCCTTGCAGCGACGTCCTCAGCTCAATTGGCGGGCCTCCTCAGTTGTCGGGTCGCTGGCGGTCACAACCACTACATATCCTGTCTGCATGCGCCTAGCGCTTTATCCGAACGTACCATTGCGTCTACAGTGTCATGCTTTGTTTAGGGTCCGAATCTCATGTTAGCATGGCACTGTTTGGCACCATGGACTATCGTAGGCACTACCTGGGTTCGGACAGCCATTACTCCTCGCAACTATTTTTTTTGGCTTTTTGTAACTGTACGATTGCGTTTGAAGCATTGGTATTATGGTATGGTCCAGTTTTAAGGCAAAACAAATGACGACTGGGTTTTGGGCAGTTGGCCATCTGGCAGGGCTCACCGAGAAAACCATGCTTGCCAGAAAATAGGTCCATTTTTTGATTGGATGGTTAGTTGAGTAACAAGCGCTTCAGAGGTGGGGGGAGGCTAGAACTTGGAGGGGTGTCCCATTGTTGTTCATTCTTCATTCCTAATCAGTCACTTTCAGTTTTCAGCTACTTTCTGGCGCTATTGCTAGCGTGCGCGTTTTGGATTAACAAACCCAGAGAACTGAGACTTTGACTCTAGAGCGGCAGACTGAGGGGGCAACAGACTAAGCTACAGTCATGGAAGCTTGGACGCTGCATCAACAATGCTACAGCCCCAACCTGCGCTTTCACAGTTTCTAGCTGCGTGCACCACTCTTCGGCTGCCGACATGTCCTTGTCCATTGTAGGAACATGCATGTTCATGAACAATAGATGAGAGGGTCACCTATAGTGTCCGTGTATGCAAAGACAACATCACTGCCCCATGACCGTGTGGGACACAAGTTCATCAACATGTAGACGAGGTGCAAGGAATCACAAGGATGCATGATGAGTACTTGACACACACAAAACATGCCTAAGAACGGTAGTGTGCATCCCATCAGTCTACAGGCTAATGTTTTTTCCCGATCCATGCCACATCCACCTATCGTTAATCCCACAGACCATGCATGAAACAGTACTCAACTACGATGTGTTATGTGCGAACATTGAAGATACCATCATTTGTTGCAATGTCATTCATGCTACGGTTGTCACAATGCAACACAAAACACTCAACAGGCTGACGTAGTTCAAGAAACAATCGAGGCAACCACACACTGTGACAAGCACCTTCACCAAGGGCAACATACTCTGCCTTTGCTATGGTTCACGCAACACTACCCTGTTTTCCAATTTCTCCTTGACACAACTATGTTTCCAATGAGAAACACGTCTTCTGTCCGATTTTTATCACCTACGCTTCAGGCCTAGTCACTGTTGGTGTACCCAGACCCCAAGACCGACGAATGTGTCTCAAATAGCAACCCATGATGGGGTTTGACTCATATAGATGGGGTCAAGCAAACTTTCCTTGACTAATCATTGAATGCAAATTTGTGCATCTGGCAACATTTGACGTGTTTCCTACCTACTTGTTGCATTGGGTGCATGCAACTGCTCATGTTGCAGCTGCTTATACCCGGCCAGGGTGTCCGACGATGGTGTAACCCGGGGTCTTGTCCTAACCGACAATCCCGGCACTTTTGTGCCCGAGTCTCCAATTACAACCTGACGGCTAAGTGCCATGCACCTTGGTCGGCGTGGACTAAGAGGAGGACGCTGCACACTAGGTGGTCGTGGACGAAGGGGACAACCCACCTCGCGAGAAATCAAGCAACATGATGTTGATGACTCAACCACTACAGCAGTGGGGGAGAATCTGGCTCGGAATCAAAGTGTGCCGTAGGCCGCAATGAGGGTGTTGCTGCTAGACTCATAGAAGGGGAGGCGGCAGGCAGGCCACAGGATGAAGAGAGTGATGGGCCAGTAGAGAGAATGTTGGGATCAGCAGCAAGATCCGGCAAGAGAGATGCGACTGAGGGAGACAAAATGGACAGGGAAGGAGAGATGCAAGGTGACAAGAGAGGTGGAGCAGGGGGTGACCCCGGTAAAGAAGTAGGGACAGAGACAACATGGGACAAAGGTCCATCGCCTTTGGGGGAGGTTGCTCATTGTGTAGCTAGCAAGCACACATAAGGAACTTCAGGACTAGCAACAAAAACAGGCAGAGCTGCCACAAAGGAACACGTAAAAACATGACCACTGATGTGCCCAAGCCGTCGAGACCAAGAGGAGAACTCTCCTCGACGCGGCGGATACTCGACATGAAGGGGTATGGTAGCTGGAGGCATTAATCCGACGCAAACAATGTTATGTAAATGATTAAAGAAACACTGCATCATCGGATTTGAGAATGTAATGTCTATTTGGGTCCCAGAACATCCATGTTTTAAGTTGGTGTAGCGGGAGGACCGGTTCAGCCCTCGATCCTCGCTGAAGCGAGGGATGGTTGCACACCACCCCTTGCGTCAGCAAGACCTGACCGACGGCCAGCACTTTGCTGGCCACTGGCCAGCTAGCTCCCAGCCACCTGGACGGCCGGCAGCCGGCCAAGTGACCGGCCGACCACCAGCCGGCCAGCCGCCAGCCGCCGATCGTGGCCTCAGCCTGAGGTAGCTGAGGGGCCGCGAGGATCTCAAGGACAAGGCCTTGTGGCCTTGTGCCCTTGTCCCCGCTCGCCCTCCTTGCAAGCGAGAGAGCAAGGAAGAGGGATGGAGTGAGCTAGGGTGAGAGCGAGGAGCAAGATGCGCATGAGAAACGTCTGCACAAAATCGTCGATCGAGCCTCATACGCGACGATCTACGCAGGCACATGAAAAACAACACTCGAATTTGTTTAGGATGAACTATGATTTTTGACACCAAAAACACTCGTGCAAACTCACAAGTTTGGGATAATCCCTACCTCGTTTTGGATCCTGAACAAGGGAGTGAGGTGAAAACAGAAATGGACCTCCGGAGATTTGAAAATTTTACATCTCCTTGCATAGGTCGTTAATGATGATTACCCCGAAAGTGACGCAAAGGAGAAGTCCACTCGAGTGAGCTCAAGGCGCCATTCTACGAACTCTGACGACGACCTAAGTGTAGGAGTTAGAAACAATGCTTGTTACACTGGTGTTAGAGCTAGACAACCCCTGCGACCTAGGATGTGATGAGTATAGCGACTATGTCGTACATAAAACGCCACCGGAAGCTACAATCAGCAGCAAAAATGCCATAGGGGCATAATACGAATTCTATACTCATCTGTTTCGAGCACCGTAAATTGCATTAGAAAGCTCTTTGAGAGATCTTGTTCACCCTTGAATTTCCTTTGGACTTCTTCTTACCTCCAGGGAGCTAGTGGAATTTTTGTGAGACGGGGTGGGGAGTGTCCACCCCCAAACCACCAACATTTCTCCACCTTTAAAGACACCTTCCTTCCTCCTTCATCCAAAGATTTGAACAGTGCCCTTTCCCAAGGTAATGGACTCTCATGACCAAATAGCACCCTGAAAAGAAGGAGGGTGAACCCTTGAACACGTATTATGGCTTCTCCAACGCCACCGGCTCAAGAGAGATGCCATCAAGAAACACAAGAGGCGTCAAGGAACATGAAGAGGAGGCCAAGGAAGACAAGAGAAATACAGAAAGTTCGAACAAGGAGTCAATGAGCTGCTAGGAATGGTTGGAATTCCTCTTTCACTCTTTGCCCCTGTTTTGTGAGTGGCACTCACATTTATTACCATTCCCTTGAAGTGTATTTTTTGTTTTCCGAGATTCTAGTCACTACAACATGCAGTGCCACGGCGTAGGAAGACTAGTTTCGAAATCCATGTGCTTGTGCCGATCGTGGCAGCCTAAAAAAATAGTGTTTTTCTACCATGTGGCTGTGCAGACCGTGGCGGTCTAGCAAAATAGAAATGGAACTTGTAACTGCCTCACAGATAATGAGAGCAAGGACACTTCGGGAGGCAACATCTTCTTGAAGTTGTCAAGTGAAGCTCACAACTGTCTTCAAGTGCTAGTTGCACGCGTGATGAGATGGAAATTTCCGGACCGTCTAAGACCAACAAGGGCAAGGTGGTGACGACCTCACCATACGTCCTCGGCGGAATCCAAGTATTGGGAGCCATCGCCGCGAGCACAATTGCCAGACCAAAGGCAATCGTACTACCAAAGGCAACTGGCACCGACCTCGGCGACAATGAGAAGCGTGCAAAAGCCTGAAAAGTGCTCGACAATCACGACTACGTACACGTGGGTGTCCCCACGTGACGGTTGGCACGTTGGAGGAGGATCACCTGGGCGGGGACCTCGACAAAGAGCACAATCCTGACGATGGCGAAAGCGATGAGGATCGGAATCATTGCCATCGTTGTGCGGTAAACTCGAGCCAATTGCTTGAGAAGGGCAAGATGCTTGCTGGATCGCTTGAAGTTGCGGACAACAACGAGGCTACAGAGAGCAGCAAAGGCACCAAAAGCAGCCACGTAGGAAGTTCTTGAAGGAACGAGCCGGACAACGTCACCCAGAAGGCAATTCATAATAACCATCAAAGGCTTGCTGAGTTGGCTGCTGAGGCGGCGGGCCGACTCAAGATCACCACCGATGATGGAGGTGTGGCACCACCTTGAGGAGCGAGGACGGACCCCTCTTATGATGTGAACGCAATGGGGCAGACAAGCGTCCACTTGAGCGTCGTTGCTGATGATAGCTTCCTCTAGAAGGTCGGATTTTTTCGGAGGCATGTGTGCAAACCGTACCCTCTTATAGTGGGTAAAGGTGTACGGACAACGCGAGGCCGTGGAGGCTATGGACGAAACTATAAAGACATCAGAGCTAAAGTTCACATTTGCCAACCTGCTGTCCCACGTTGGGCAGAGTATCACCGACCTCAACTACGGTCGCCAGCTGTACCATCTTGCCCCTGTTGAGGCAAGCCGCTGATGCAACGACCTCAACAAGGCGTTGAGGTCGCTGCAACATGCGCCGCAGATTGTCGCTTGAAGGCACGACCACCTCCCGGGTGAATTGGCGTGGCCAATAGGGCATGTCCAACCAGAAATTGGTCTTTTCCTATCCACTGTGAAGCTCGTAGCTACGTGTGAGAAGCTACTGCAGGTATGGATCTTGCTCTAAATGTAAGGTTGCAACGTCAATCGTTATATCTGGTCACCGACTGAGTGAATCGAATGGATTTGTTTTTGTTGATACTCAATGTTGTAGTCAAATTTGGACTCGGGGAACTCCATCCATCGAGTTCGTCGATGGCTGAGATTTGGCTTCGTCTTCAGATTTGTTGGCCCGTGGTGGCCGGTGTGGATGACACATGGTTTGGCATTCTAGATAGCACCACGATTAAACCCATGCACCATGGTAAGCATCCATTGCTCATTGCACCTCGTAGTTCAACTCTGGTCCATGCAGTTTCCATGACATGTACACAACTAGTTGCTCTCCACCGCTGTTGTATTGGAGGACGGCTTCAATGGCCTGATCGGAGGTATTGGTTTCCATAATGTAGTCCGCCATTGGATCTGCCAATCGGAGGGCAGGCGCCGAGGTCAGATTAATTTGTAAAATTTCAAGTGATTATTGTTTTCTGCCGCCCCATTTCCACTCAACATTAATCAAGTGAGATGGGAAAGAGGTGCTAACACTCTTGCGTAATTCCTCAGAAATCGAAGATAGAAATTGCAGAAACCTGAGGACACATGAGCGTCCTAAACATTTGTCGGTGTCAGCCAATCGATGACTGCCTCCAATGCTTTTTGGGTCCATGGTGATTCATTCGTCGTTGATGACGTGGCCTATGAAATCGATCAAAAGACGACCAAAGTTGAACTTCAAGAGTTTTTTGAAGAGGAAAATGATTGAATGATGGTATCATGATCATTGAGTGGAAAAAGACATCCAGTGTAGGATTAGAAGTAGCAGCTTGCTACACTCGCTCATTATACTCACTCATGCTTCCTCCAGCATCATCATGGAGAAACATCCCATAATTCTCAAACTCATTCCATGCCAATATTGTGTTCAACACGAACATTTCCGTTGAATTTCTAAACTTATTTCCCTCACTGAAGTCATACCTCCAAACCCCTGTCAAAATCCATGGAATTCAAGATTATTTCTTGGTAAGGTCATATCAAAAGACACTTGCATTATTGAAAAGAGGTTGTAC
The DNA here is from genome assembly GCA_023375785.1 of Penium margaritaceum. Taxonomy (NCBI): domain Eukaryota; kingdom Viridiplantae; phylum Streptophyta; class Zygnematophyceae; order Desmidiales; family Peniaceae; genus Penium; species Penium margaritaceum. The sequence goes on from SZWC01013027.1 coordinate 45,147, forward strand.
AAGAAACGATCTTCACACAAGCTTGCAAAGTGGTGATATCTTATCATACGGATCCTAAAAATGACTAGGGATATGTGGGAACTGATTTCATGACTCCTTGACATATTCAATAGCCATTGGATAAGGTCTGTGTTCAACTAGTATACATTGAGAAAACACTAAATGTATCATCAATGCTTGTACACATGAGGCCACCATTCCTTGTTCCTATTCTTTGAAATAAGTTTAATATCATGGTTCTCTTAATATTTTTAGTGATTAATGGTCGAGGTCGTTAAGGATGGTATCTCCATCACAATGCAGATGATGGTATAGGATCTATCCCAAATAAACATCTTCTGGTATCATACATGCTAGGGCCGCATATTCATGCAGCACTTCAAAGGAACTGAAACTAGAAGTTGATCAAGGTTCATGCGTGTAAAGCATTGAAATCAATTTCATCATGAAAATGATAATTCATTTCATTGTTCAGATATGGTTTTTGAAGAAAGAACAAGACAATCTTTGTGTATCCAACTTGAAGACAGAGAGGAGAAAGGAAAGGTTAGGCATGTCGCTCCGAACACTAAAGGTAGCGCCAGGATGAATTCAAGTGTTGCATATTGAACCTGTGCAAAACTATATCATTCATTGTTATTCTTCATGTTTCTCAAAGAGGCATGCGATGATACGGCTAGAAACTGACATATTGATGTTTCACGAAAAAGGCCACCACCACAACATGCATTTCTGGGAAGTACATAAGGAAACCACTATTGTACCACGTCCTTTGTGAGATTGTGGACTGATGTAATCTAGTAAAAATCATAGTGAAGGTCCTCGCCAAAAGTTGAAATAAAGAAAATCCAATCGGTCACATTTCATGTTGTGTCATCACAACATGCAACCTGTAAAATGATATATATATATATATGCAACAACACTAGTAATAATTTGACCCAAAGGAAGGAGGCATTATTAACATCTTTCATGCTACGAGATAATGGGTATCTTCTTCTAGGATGGGAGTACGTGTAGGCTAGTGGTATGCAGGAGAAAATGAGCAAGGCAAATGCAGTTCTATGTGGTTTAATGATCCAAAGGTAAGTAGTTCATACATGCACAACAAAGAGGTCAAGTGAGTAACATGATCTAAGTAAGCTTCATAATCAATGGCAACTTCTCAATAGATGGGGGCATGGTAGGAGTCAATAAGCCTTAAGCTTGTTGGATGCACAAACGTTCATGGAAAATCTCAGGAAAAGAAGAGGATCTTTAAAGCTAAATACAAAGGTCAAAGGGAAAGAATCATCATGCATGTTATTTACAAATCTTGATTGGACATGGTTAAAGGGGTCTTCATGGCTCATTCGGGCAACCATCGATGAGTTTTTTGTTTTCATCTAACATAAGCCCTCATCGCTCCTCAGTTTTGAACATGCAATTGGTTTAGAGTTTGCTTCAAGATAACCTCATTGACCCAAATTTCTGCCTCTCCTAAACAATGGCCAACCGTGAATCACACAAGACCCTCCAATTCTTTTCTCTTGTCACAAGACATAGTTCTTCATGGATACGAGCCAAAAACTTGCGAACCATGTAATCCACTAAGTGGTAAATGGCCATTCTTCATACAATGACAGAATGTCTATACCCTTGACATGTACCATGGAGGTATTATTTTATAGTGTGTCTGGACAATTTTAACATGGTCGCATTTATGAATGCTTTAGGATGACTCTTCTGGAGGACAGTCGGAGGCCACGTCAGGCAAGTGTCATTTACTACCTATCAAGTTACAACATGTGCGAAGCAGACGGGCGCCTCTAGGCTAGCTGTCCAGAGGATGCTTGCGTACGAGCCGCGACGCTCTAACAACGGGAAGTTCATGAGGCAAGGATGGAGTCGATCGAGCAAACAATTGAGCGGGAGCCTACATCATTCTTCTTAAAGTGACATATCATCTATACACTTGAAACATACCATGGAGGTGTTGTTTTATAGTATGCCTCATTCATTCATCCATAATTCTTTGCATTTGAATGATATGTGTCCATTAAGTGGGACAGAACTCCACTTTCCATCACACTTTGCAAGAGTCAAGTGATACACAATGCGGTTTGTGCCTGTTGCTTGTAACCTAACACATTTTAGGATGTGTTTATGTGTATCTTTCTCACTAAGGAACAGACGCCACCAGTCTAATTTAGGTGCACTAAACATTCTTTTATGTCACTCCGCTCTCCTAAGAAATGGTGCTACACATTAAGTGACGTTGTTTTGTCAAGAGATGGGATGAAGTTTCATGCAAGACCAGAACTCACTAGGATGTTCATAACTTTCATTTCTTACTATAAGATATCCTCAGCATTATGAGTCCTGATATGTCTATAATTGTGCTTCTCCAAGTGAACCATATGGTAGAGTCTCACACAACAGCACATCCATACCAACACCAAGGAGTTTTGGGACTGACATTCACAATGGAGGGAAGCCCTCGTAATTGAAGTGAAATCCAAGGAGAGTAAGTGATTGGCCGCCTCTGGTGTTTTGGTTAAGACGAGTCACAGTGAAACCGAGAGGGTTTCCATAAGGCTTGCATGTAACGCGTGCGACATAGTTATAACCACCCTATGTGACAGCGCCTTGTGAAAAACAGACCCTAGCACCTTTCGAGACCGGAGGAGTGAAATGGTGGATTCTCCATCGCATCACTTTGCTTGCCTTAATTCTGTTTCATCGTTGTTTTCTTGGCTAGGGAACTCTACACCATGAGTGAGTTTTTGGGATTGGATTCCTCAAGAATTTGGCCTCGAGTCTCCAATACATAGGAAGCATATTCAAACGCCATTGTAACGGGTCGTGTCTCCAGCTCCTGCTCTGAAGTCGTCGTCGGAGTTCGCACAATGGTGTTCTCAGTCTGCATCAGGGGTTTACCCCCTTTGGAGGACTGAGGGGTAATCGTCATCAACGACCAAGAGCAGGGAGACTCGAATATTTTGAGTCTCCAGAGGTCCATATCCATTTTTAACCAAACCCCTAGTTTTGGGACCCAAACGGGGGGTCTGTACCTCGAAATTGTGTGTTTGCACGAGTTATTTCGTTTTTTTATGTGGAAGTGTGTCGAGAATGAACTTCGATTTACGTTTTGCCGTTTTGGCGCGGAAGCGTTGAGTGCGAGGCTCGTTGGCGATTTCGCGCCAGCTCTCTCTCGACCTCACCCTCGCTACCCCTATCCCTCGTCCTTTCTTGCTTGTTTTGCAAGGAGGGCAAGGGGGGGCGAGGGTACAAGGCCACGAGGCCTCGCCCTCGAGGCCCTCGTGGCCTCCCAGCCGCCGATTGGGTTGAGGCCGCGATCGGCGGCTGGCGGCTGGCCGGCCGGTCGCTTGGCCAATCGCCGGCCGTCCAGCCGGCCGGCAGCGAGCTGGCCGGCGGCCAGCGAAGTGCTGGCCACCGGCCATCCCTCGCTAACGCGAGGGGTGGTGCGCAACCACTCCTCGCTTCAGCGAGGAGGGAGGGCTGAACCGGCCCTCCCGCTACATTCCTCCCCACTTGTTATGAACCGTCCCGGTTCATGAGCAACAAGTAGGATTGTCAGTCAATGAGTCATCAACATTGTGAAAGAAGATTCATAATTTCAATCACCAGCTAAACATGGACACGTGCATGGTACTTATACCTAAGCTGTAGCTTGTCGGTCAGCACGGTTAGCGGCCTCCCCCTTTTAGGCTGGAGCGTCCGCGCAACAACCATGTTGGGCATCCCCAATCTCCCAAGGTCGCTTTCCATGAATGCTGCTCTGTGGGAATGTTGTTCACTTTTTCCACGTTGAGGTGGTACGTCCTACCATGCGTCGATTAGTGCGAGCTACAATCTCGCTCCAGTAATCGTTGACCACCCTTGTGGGCAACCGAGATTCGGGCTCCCATGAATTATGTTCAGGTCCACAACCGGCCCAATGAACGAGGTACTCCCTAACAACGCGCGACCGAAGAGTACGCTCTCGGTGCTGGAGTTGGCGAAGGACCTCGTATTGGCCGTTGGCAGCAAGAACTGCTGGCGGTGGCTGAACAGTTCCGTTTGCCGTGCATGGATCCAACAGGCTCACATGAAACACGTCATGTATTTTCATACTCGGCAAAAGTAGCAATCGGTATGCCACTGGCCCGATGCGTGCCACAATGGGGAACGGCCCAATCCATTTCGGTAGAAGTTTTCTTGCCCCTGGCAACTTCAGCCGAAGGTTCTTAGTGCTAAGCAATACTTTGTCACCGATGTCAAACGAGACCTCCCGGTGATCTTCGTCAGCATAAGCCTTTTGTCGCTGCCGAGCTGCTTGAAGGTAACCCTTTGCCTCCTCTTACAAGGAGTCAATGCGCTCGGCAAAGGCTTGAGCGGAAGGAACCTACCCTTCTATGCTCCCACTCTTCACCAATGAAGAGGGTACCACTGGATGTCGACCAGTGTTCAACACGAACGGTGTAAACTGTGTGGACTCGTTCACCGAGTTGTTCACCACAAACTCTGCCGGTGCTAGGAATTTGTCCCAATCATGCATGGTAGGGTCCACATACATACGGAGCATCTGCTATAGAGTGTGATTCATGCGCTCTGTTTGTCTGTCAGTTTGAGGGTGAAATGATGTCGACATTTGTGACTCAATGCCGAAGTATTCGTGCATCTTTTGCCAGAACTTACTAGCAAATTTTTGATCTCGATAGGAGATAATGTGCAACGGCAAGCCGTGGTACTTTACGACACCCTCAAAGAAGAGACGAGCGGTCTCCTCTGCGTTCACGTAAGTGGTTGTAGGAATAAAATGTGTCATCTTCGTCAAAAGATTCACAACCACTAGCATTGCATCATGGCCCCGGGCCGTGTCCGGAAGACCAGCAATGAAGTCCATGCTGACGCACTCCCATGGAGTCCGAGGAATGGGAAGCTGTTGGAGGAGTCCAGCAGGCTTTTTGTTACTCGCCTTATTCCAAAGACATGGGTCGCATGTCATGCAATACTTACGGACATCAACACTCCACCCTGGCCACCAATAGTGGTCCGAGAGTGCCTGTCCGGTCTTTCGGGGTCCCACATGACCCGCGACCGGCGGGTCGTGGAACTTGGAGATAACCTTTGCTCAAAGGTCTCTCAAGTTCGGCACAACAACTTGTTCTCCATGCCAAAAGATTCCCGCGGCCTCCACCAAACCGTACTTGTCCAGATTTTGAGAGTCTTGAAACCAAGAATCCACACAGTATCCCATCCGGATCCTGTTTACAAAACCGTTGTAATGGATAATCTCTCGTGGTAGTTGCCGCAGAGGTGCAAGGGGATCTGATGGTTGTACCGTTGCTGTTGCAATGACCATAAAACACCCACTGACCTTGGTGGTTGCTTTAATTTCCACAGGCTGTCGGCTTAGTGGATCGGCCACATTGATGCGTCCTGGCCGATGTTCCCATGTGAACGAGAATGGACTCAAGTATTCGCTCCAAAGCACCTGTCGTCTTGACAGGTTCGGTTGCGTTTGGAAAAACACCAATGGATTATGGTCGGTCACGACCGTCACACCCTCTTCAGCACCCTCAAGGTAGCAATGCCACATCTTGAAAGCGTGTACTACCGCAAGGAGCTCTTGATCTCCAGTCGTGTACCGCGTTTCCGCGGGTATGAGCTTCCGGCTCTCATACGCAACTGGGTGACCGTTCTGCATGAGGACGGCTCCAAGTCCAACTACCGACGCATCACATCGAACCTCCCACGGTTGCGATGGATCTGGAAAAGCTAGGACGGGCGCCGTGGAGAGAAGCTCTTTGACTTTGAGAAAAGCGTTCTCGCAATCAGATGTCCATTCCCAACGCACGTCTTTTCGCGTGAGCCTGGTTAGCGGTGCTACCAGGGTCAAATACCCTTGCATAAACCGTCAAAAGTAGTTTGCAAGGCCGAGGAAAGACCGAATCTGCCCAAAATTTTCGGGGCGTGGCCAGTCCACAACGGCTTGGACTTTTCGTGGGTCGACGCGGATGCCGTCCTTGCCGACGATGTGTCCAAGGTACTCGAGCTCATCTTGTGCAAACTTGCACTTGCTCACTTTCGCATAGAACTTCTGTTCCCGAAGGATTGTGAGAACTTCGCGCAGATGTTCTATGTGATCTTCCATTGATTTGGAGAAAACCAGGATGTCATCCAGGTAAACCAAGACAAACTGTCCGAGTTGCTTGGCGAACGTTCGGTTCATTTCTCATTGGAAAGTTGCCGGGGCATTTGTAAGCCCGAAGCATAACACTCGAAACAAATAATGTCCCATGTGCGTTCGAAACGCGGTTTTGGGCACATCATCTTCCGTGATGCGGATTTGATGGTACCCTTGAGACAAATCCAAGGACAAAAACACTTTTGCGCCTTGGAGTTGGTCAAAAAGGTCCTCAATTCGCGGTAAGGGGAATCGATTTTTCACCGTCAGCTTGTTCAACGCCCGGTAATCCACGCACATGCGTAAACCACCGTCCTTTTTGTTCACGAAAAGGATCGGCGCACCGTACGGCGAGCTACTTGGCTCGATCCATCCTTTTGCAAGGTACTCTTTGATTTGGCGTTCGGCCTCTCGCCTTTCTGCTGGACTAAGGCGATACATGGGTTTGAACGGAGGAGTCGTCTCTGGTTGCAGCGGAATCGTGTGGCCCATGTGTCTTTCTGGTGGAAGCCCAGCCGATGGGTCTTGGAATACATCCGAGAACTCCGCCAATAGAGATCTGATCTCTTGTGGCATGTCTTCCGTCACGTCGTCCTCCACTTTCTGTAGCTGAGCCAAGAAGTATCGACAACCTTGTCGAATACGTCTCTTGACCTACATTGCAGACAAGCTGGCATGGACTTTGAGTCCGGTCAATGATAATTCCGTACTCGGAATCAACGTAAAGTGGCATTGTCCTTTCCGTAGGATCAAACGCTTTGATTCAAAGCACATTAGAGCCTTGTTGTCACGAAGCCAGGGATCGCCTAGCACCACGTCAAACGGATCAAGAAGGTTGAGTACCTTCAACGTGACACTCTGTGTGTACCCTTGAATACAAGTTCTCGCTTTACAAGTACCGATCACGGGTACCGAACGGTTGTCACCGACAACAACTGCGCCATTCGATGGCTCGTACTTCAGGCCAACCTGTCGAGTAAAGCCAAGGCTAACAAAAGAGTCGTCCTCTCCAGTGTCAGCCAGTACGTTCACGGGAGCACCAGCTAGGTGTCCTTTGAACTGCATCGTCATGTTGCCTCCACTCTTCCGAGTGAACAGACTCGACGACGGTAAGCCGAGTTTGTGATAAACACGGAATCTGTACGACGGGCGTTGCAAATCCCATGATTCACCCACTCGAGTCCACATCTTGTGGGTACGTGTGAATTCGGCCAGCACCTTCCAGTCTGTAAACTTCATTGGGTCAAAATCGTCGACTAAAGGTGCTGCGAATGTGATTGAACTCATCACTTTGAGGGCGTTTGTTTCAATCACCGTGTTACACAACTCTTGCACAGTGGTTGGTGTTACCACCATTAAGCAGGTTCGGTCATGCATCTCGTCTAGTGATGCAAGATTTAGTGGGCAATGTCGAACAGCAAGTGCAAAATGAGGTTCAATGAGAGGGGAGAAAACAACAGAGAAGTTTGAACTCGTCAAAAACTCAAATTGTTTAACATCCTCGTCTGAAAACATGAACTCACACTCGTGATCCACTTTTACCCCTGAGTGGTCCCCACTGACGTCACTCAGGGGTGGGGAAAACCCGCCCCACGGCCTTGTCTGTTACCACGGTCGGGCCCATTGCTGGGACCACGACCCTGTCCACGGCCCTGTCCGTGGCCTCTTGCTGCACCATCCCCACGAGGTGCTACTGCTGCAGCTAACCCCGCGGCCTCTTGTCCACCCCCAGCAACCTGAGGGCACTGAGCCATAAAGTGGCCCGGTTGCATGTAGTTACAGTAGAGCCCCTTCGCAGAAGGATGTGTTGCAACGCTCACGCGCCGCCTGCAGCTCGTCATTATCGCAGCTGTGCTTATTGTTGGGGCCCTTGTATCCACCAGCCTTCTTGGCTGGAGGGTTCGCAGGCTGCTTGTCCTTGGCCCCGCCTTGTTGTCATGCTGACCCACCAGCCCTTGCAGCGTCCATGCGCATGTTGCGGCTTTGCTGTGCACACGCGTTCGGCCGTGCATCAAAGTAGTGCTTCGGGTTCGCTGAATACACTTCGCTCATGTAGTCGCGCAACGCCCTCCAGCTTGTCCAAGCTTGGCCAGTGGCTGTCGTGGTGGTCTTGTCCTTCAGCTTCTTGTTGGCGAGACCATCAGACAAGTAATCCAGCATCATGCACTTCGGGCACTTGAAGGTCTGAGTCCCATCGCCCTCGGTGAAGCTTTCGGCTTCTTCCACGAGTGCGGTGAACTCGTTCAAGTAGGATTCGAGCGAGCTGTCCAGCTGCCTGAAGTCCTTGATCTTGTGGAAGGCACGCTGCGCCTCCTCATGTTGGGTGCACTTCTTGTGCATGATCGCAACGAAGGCCTCCCACGACATGGGCTGCCACTCGAGGTGCGGCTGCTGCACGGTCCACTCCTTGACCACATACTTGAATAGTTTGTCTTCAAGCCGCAACGTGGCAAGGTCGCCCCACTGGCTGAGTGGAGCCTTGTGGACACGTAGGACGTGCTCCATGCGGTTCAGCCAGTCGGTCAGCTTCACGCCCTTTCGGAAGATCTCCACACTGTGGAGGAAGGACGTGTTCATGACCGACCCCAAATTTGTCGCGGTAGGCAAGTCATTGCTGCCACCAGCAGTGGCATTCGTAGTTGCGGTATGCTGCGCTTGCTGCTGCATCCGCACCTGGGTCATGCTTTTCAATGCCTTGTCGAGGTCGTTGCATCGGCGGCTTGCCTCATGGGCGGCCAGGCGCTGCAGCTGGCGATCACGGTCAAGGTCCGTGATGCTCTCCCCGACGTGGGCTAGCAGGTTTGCAAAGGCGAACTTGAGCTCTGATGTCGTCAGAGCATCAGCGATAGCCTCCAGGGTCTCGCGTTGTCCGTGCACCCTTACCCACTGCAAGAGGGTACGGTTTGCGTACATGCCTCCAAGGAGTCCCACCTTTTGGAGGAGACTGTCGTTGGCGACGACGCTCAACTGGGCACTACCTTGCCCCATTCCGGCCGCATGGCAGGAAGGGGGATCCACCCCCATTCCTCCGAGTGGTGCCGTATCCCCACCGTCGGTGGTGATCCTGAGTCTACCTGCCGCCTCAGCAGCGAACTCCGCGAGCCTACAACGGTCCTCGCGAATTGCCTTCGTGGCGATGTCGTCCGGCTCGTTCTCGCGGGAACTTCCTGTGTGACTGCTTTCAGTGCCCTTGCTGCTCTCGGTAGTCTCACTACCGTCTGCAGCTTCACGCGATCCGGCGGGTGTCTTATCCTTCTTGAGCAATCAGCTCGATCTCGCCGCACGACGATGATGATGGTCACGATCCTCGTCGCCTTCGCCATCGTCGGCGTCGTGCTGTTCGTCGGGGTCCCCCTCTAGGAGATCCTCCTCCATTGGGTCGTCCGTTGCGTGGGGGCCGCCCACGTGTGCATCGACGTGCTCGTCGAGCACTTTCTTGGCCTCCACACGCTTCTTGGTGTCGCCGAGGTTGGCGTCGGTTGCCTTAGGCGGTGCAGTGGCCTTAGGCGGTACGGTTGCCTTAGGCGGCACGGTTACCTTAGGTGGTACGGTTGCCTTTGGATTGGTTACCGTGCTCGCGGCGGTGGCTCCCAAAATTTGGAGTCCGCCGAGAGCTCGTGGTGAGGCCGTCACCACCTTGCCCTTGGTTGTCTTGGACGGTCGGGCACGTGCCATCTCGTCGTTCGTGCAACTAGCATGTGAAGGTCGTTGTGAGGATCACCCCACAACTTAAAGGAGGAATTGCCTCCTACAATCTAGCTCTCACGATCGGTGAGGCAATTTCAATTTGAAATTCTATTTTCCTAGGCCGCCACGTCGGCATTAGGTTGTGGGTTTAGAAACTAGTCCTCCTAAGCCGTGACTCACGGCACTTGGCAGCAACTAAGATCTAGGAAAACAGAAACTAACAATACAAGGGAGTAACAAGAAGTGTGAGTACCGCTCACAAAACTAGGAAAAAGAGCAAGAACACAAGCAATTACAAGGTCAAGAGCGAAAAGACTGCTTTTCTTCTTGTCTTCTTGTCTTCTGGTCTTCCTTGGTCTCTTCTTGCATCTTCTTGGCACGTCTCGCGTCCCTTGGCGGCGTCCTCCTTGAGCCGGCTGCGTTGGGGGAGCCGCCAAAAGTCCCCAAGGTGTAGTCCTCCCTCTCTTTAGAGATTCATCAAGCTTTGAGAGCCCTTGGCCTTTGGAAGAAGTGCTCTCCCAATTTCTTGGTTGAAGGAGGGAAGGAGGGAACATTGAAGAGAGGGGAAAACTTGGTGGTTTGGGGGTGGACACTCCCCACCTTGTCTTAAAAATTTCCCTTAGGTCCCCTGGAGGTGGGGAGAGGCTGTGGAGAAGAAGCCCCAAAAAATAGAGCTCTTCTCTAGCTTCTTAACGCACTTTACGACACTTCAAACCATGAAGCATAGATGCCATAGTCCCTTCTGGCATTTCTGCTACTGCTTGTAGCTGCCGGCGGAGTTTTATCTATGTCGTAGCCGCCGTTTCCGTCAAAATCTTGGTCGCGAGGGTCGTCTGGCTCTGAGAACCACTGTCACGGGTCATGTCTCCAGCTCCTGCTCTGAAGTCGTCGTCGAAGTTCGTAGAATGGCGTTCTCAGTCCGCGGCAGGAGTTTACCCCCTTTGCAGGACTGAGGGGCAATCTTCATCAACGACCCAGAGCAGGGAGACTCAAATGTTTCGAGTCCGCGGAGACCCATATCCGTTTCTAACCAAACACCTGGTTTTGGGACCCAAACCGGGGGTTTTTCCCTCGAACTCGTGTGTTCGCACGAGTTATTTCTTTTATCTTATGTCGAAGTTCGTCGAGAACGAACTTCAATTTACGTTTTGCTGTTCTGGTGCAGAATTGTCGCGTGCGAGGCACGCTGGCGATTTCGCGCGAGCTCTCTCTCGACCTCACCCTCGCTCCCCCTATCCCTCGTCCTTGCTTGCTTGTTTTGCAAGGAGGACGCGGGGGGGCGAGGGCATGAGGCCACGAGGCCTCGCCCTCGAGGCCCTCGTGGCCTCTCAGCCGCCGATCGGGCTGAGGCCGCGATTGGCGGCTGGCGGCTGGCCGGCCGGTGGCCGGCCAGCCGTCCAGCCGGCCGGAAGCGAGCTGGCCGGCGGCCAGCGAAGTGCTGGCCGCCGGCCCGCCCTCGCAGACGCGAGGGGTGGTGCGCAACCACCCCTCGCTTCAGTGAGGAGGGAGGGCCGAACCGGCCCTCCCGCTACAGCCATGGTTCATCCTCGACATGAATCCTGTGCTACAACATCCAAAGGACACCCAATGGTAAGAAAAACTCTCCACATTGTTGTTTGAAAGAATGAATTTGGCATGACTTTTACATGTCTAAGAAAAGAAAGAACGAAGTTCAAAACATGACACTCACTTATAATGCGAAGTAAGACGTCAATCTTATTGTCACACAAATCATTCCAAATTGTTCTCACCATCCGCCTTAGATGTTATGGGGTTTATCAAAGAAATATACTAAAGCAAAAAGCTCATCATGTGGTCCACAACCACACATGATGGCCTCTTCCAGAAGTAGTACAAAACACATGAAGCATTCTCATAATCAATCCACCCTTGCATCATGATAGTTCTTTGAAAGCCAAGATCCAAAGGTGTTGCACATCTAGAGCTAATTTCCTTGACCAAAGTAATACGTAAATGATGTTTTTAGCAGATAAAAAGCTCAAACCTGAACTAGTCTTCTTTGATGTGAGGATCTTACGTGCACAATGCATGATTCATTTCATCCCTACATTGCCATCTATAGTACTGGTGCTATATGAAGATTTACATGTTGGTGTACATACGTGCATTGCTTTATTCTATCCGCTTATTACATTTCTAAACTTTTTGAAGCCCCTTACTCACTGTTGTGCTTTGTGCCGTTCCTGTACAGTTTACTATGACCACTCGGCCGTGTCCATACTTGTGCAGATCCCTGAGGCAGGCAGCCCTGGTGACACCGGCGCGACGACAGGCGGCGGACTACCCCTTCTGGAGCTAACCGACCACTATTCCAGAGCCCTAGATGTCACCGAGACTCCTTGCTGTGTCTTCTACGTCTTGCAGGCACCTTTTGACGGACTGGGCATGAGGCCCATTTGCATGTTTTTGCATTGTATACTCGCTGTCAGTCGATGGATGCATGCATGTGACCAGTCGATGCGTCCGTCTTTTGATTCTGCACGTCTAGGTTCAGACGGCGTAGGATTCTGACATGTGTGCGCAGAGTTTCGGCCAAAACAGTGGTTTTGGGCCGGTTTCAGGACAGCTCTTGGACTGCCGCGTGCGAAACCCGCCGTGCGCCGCGGCAGGTATTTATGCCCTGGACCTGTCAGTTGTCATCTCTCTCTGCATATGCGATATTGAAGCATTGTGACACTTTGACTTGTGTCTCCTAGCCAAACCCTTGCCGTTGTGTGTACGACCTGTGACTGTCGTCACCGTTTGACCAGGCACTAACGCCCGGTCAGCGGCCGTGTTGCTAGGAAGCTTCTACGCACTTTCTCATGGTATCAGAGCAGTGAGACAGTTCTCACTGAGCTGCGCAGCAGAGACGCTGCAGAGCAGCAACAGTGAGAGTCACTACTGCAGCAGACCTTTTGGGACCCGTTGGAGACGGCCGGTCGCCGTCCACGTACTCCACCCACCACGTGACATCGCAGCTGCTGAGGCAGCAGTAGCGGCGCGTACCGCCACGCAGAGGTGTGTGGCGGCTGCGGTGCGTGCAGTCGCCACTTCCCCATAGCCGCAGCAGCAGAGAAGCAGCAGCAGAGGCAGCGGCGGCAGCAGCGCAGCAGCAGCGGCCGCCACAGCAGCGTGGCAGCAGCGGCGGCAGCAGCAGCGCAGCAGCGGCGTCGGCAGCAGCGGCGCAGCAGCGGCAGCGATACAGCAGCAGCAGCGGCAGTCACGGCGGCAGCAGCAGGGCAGCAGTGGCAGCAGCAGCAGCACGCGGCGGCGGCAGTTAGCAGCAGCGCGCTGCGGCGGCAGCCAACAGCAGCTACAGCGCACAGCAGCAACGCCGCGCGCAGCAGCAGCGCCGCGCGCAGCAGCAGCGCCGCGCGCAGCAGCAGCCGCCGCGTGCAGCAGCAGCAGCAGCAGCGCAGCCGCCGCTGCCACCGCTGCACACGCAGCTGCGCAGCTGCTTCTGCAGCTGACAGCACAGCTGCAGCAGCAGCTGGGCGGAAGCTGCTGCGCAACTTCCACGGAGCTACCGTGCGCCACCGCGCAACGGCAGAACCGTGACAAGACAAAAAAAAAGAGAGGAGAGGATGAGCTGATGTCAGCATTGTTGGTTGCTGACGTCATCAGGTCGTGCTGACGTCAGCAACCACTTGCTGACGTCAGCATTACACTTAGCCAAATTTTCAACCAAAAAGTCAAAAGTTGCCAGCGTTTCAACTCTCCGAGAAACGCAGACGGTTTTGAAATCCAACAAACTTGACCTGTTGTCCCATAGTGAGCGGCGACATGAATTTGCCCGACGACAAGGACAAGGGACCAAGTGATCCCTCCTCCTCTTGTTCAGGGGTATTGAGCCCTCGCTCGCAGGCCATTGAGGACTTGCGCAGCTAGCAGGAGGAGATGCATCGTCTGTAGCGAGAACAGACTGACGCGATCCGCACGTTGACTGAGCTCCTGCGCGCTCAGTCCACGGCTCCTCCGCGGATTTCTGAGGGAGCTGCCGGCGTTTTGGCCTCCACCCAGCACTCGGCTCAGGTGCCCGTGACAGGTGCCCCGCCTGCTTCACCTCCTGGTGTGGTTTCCCCACCACCTGCGGACCTCCTTGATGACGAGCCATTCATGCCAGGCTTCGAGGATGACTCGCAGGAGCGGGAGATTCATCTTCTATAGGAGCGCCTCCGTCAGCTGCAGACGGGTGTACGACCTCCACCCGTGTCCCCGATACGA
>SZWC01013027.1:70985-82131 GCA_023375785.1 Penium margaritaceum
CGTGGTCGTGGTCGTGGTCGTGGTCGTGGTCGTGGTCGTGGTCGTGGTTGTGGTCATTGTCGTGGTCATCCTCCTCGTTGATGCCGTCGCCGTCGCCATGGTCACCGTCATGGTCGTGTTGGTGTCGCCGTCTTCATCGTTGTTGCCGTTGTTGTTGTTCGCATGACATTCTGCCTTGTGTTTCTGTCCATCCTGCTGACGGCAGAGGTGAGGAAGGGGGGAAAAAGAAGAATGGGGAATGGTGTAGGAGAGAGACAGAGGATTTGAAGACGGGGACAGGGGATGGCGGATAGGCAATGGCGAACAGGGTAGGGGGGATGGGTGATGGGGGTTGGGTCACCGGAGAGTAGACCTGAGTGGAGCAAGTGGAAAAAAGCGGACGATGGAAGACCCTGTCAAATGCGGCAAAAATCGCTACTTTACTGCAAAAAACGCTGATTAAAGTGCTCAGTCAATGAAATTGCAGCTGGAAATCATTGTTTTACAGTTTTAAAGTTATAAACGTTTTGAGATTCCCCAAATTTGAAAAATATCATTAGGAGGTCCATTTGAGAATGGGGTCAAGAAAGCAAAGAGGTGGGGAATGGAGTGGGTAAGGTGGGCTGTGTGGTAAAGATTCATGTGCGGAAGGCTTAGACTACATTAAGGGGAGGTTTATATTTTAGTTTTATTGTCTTTTAAACTTCTTTTTTCTTCTTGGTGGTGGCTTCTAACCAGCTTTGCCATCCTACTGGCAGTGTAGGCCCCCAAGGGAGTTTGCCCAATTCGGACCGTAAGCTCTGGCCAGCCCGGACCAAGAGCTGCCTAGGCAAAGTTTGTGATGCGGCGTCGTGTGGTGTGCTACGATGTACAAGTGGAATAGGTAATGTGATGTGATGTGATGCGGTGTGATGTGATGTGATGTGATGTGATGTGATGTGATGTGATGTGATGTGATGCGGTGTGATGTGATGTGATGTGATGTGATGTGATGTGATGTGATGTGATGTGATGTGATGTGATGTGATGTGATGTGATGTGATGTGATGTGATGTGATGTGATGTGATGTAGTGCGACACGATGCGATGCAATGCAATGTGATGGGGTGGGATGCGATGCGATGCATTGTTGCGCAATGGGGCGTGAGTGGGTGTGGTGTGAGTGGGTGTGGTGTGCAGGTGGGTCCAACGCATCAAGCGAGGCCAGGTGGGTACACCTCCTACGTGTTATCTTCCACCCATACGTGTTATCTTCCACCCATACGTGTTATCTTCCACTCATACGTGTTATCTTCCACCCATACGTGCTATCTTCCACCCATACGTGCTATCTTCCACCCATACGTGTTATCTTCCACCCATACGTGCTATCTTCCACCCATACGTATTATCTTCCACCCATACGTGCCATCTTCCAACCATACGTGTTATCTTCCACCCCTACGTGTTATCTTCCACCCATACGTGTTATCTTCCACCCATACGTGCTATCTTCCACCCATACGTGCTATCTTCCACCCATACGTGCTATCTTCCACCCATACGTGCTATCTTCCACCCATACGTGTTATCTTCCCCCCATACGTGCTATCTTCCACCCATACGTGCTCTCTTCCACCTATACGTGCTATCTTCCACCCATACGTGTTATCTTCCCCCCATACGTGCTATCTTCCACCCATACGTGCTCTCTTCCACCTATACGTGCTATCTTCCACCCATACGTGTTATCTTCCCCCCATACGTGCTATCTTCCACCCATACGTGCTCTCTTCCACCTATACGTGCTATCTTCCACCCATACGTGTTATCTTCCCCCCATACGTGCTATCTTCCACCCATACGTGCTCTCTTCCACCTATACGTGCTATCTTCCACCCATACGTGTTATCTTCCCCCCATACGTGCTATCTTCCACCCATACGTGCTCTCTTCCACCTATACGTGCTATCTTCCACCCATACGTGTTATCTTCCCCCCATACGTGCTATCTTCCACCCATACGTGCTCTCTTCCACCTATACGTGCTATCTTCCACCCATACGTGTTATCTTCCCCCCATACGTGCTATCTTCCACCCATACGTGCTCTCTTCCACCTATACGTGCTATCTTCCACCCATACGTGTTATCTTCCCCCCATACGTGCTATCTTCCACCCATACGTGCTCTCTTCCACCTATACGTGCTATCTTCCACCCATACGTGTTATCTTCCCCCCATACGTGCTATCTTCCACCCATACGTGCTCTCTTCCACCTATACGTGCTATCTTCCACCCATACGTGTTATCTTCCCCCCATACGTGCTATCTTCCACCCATACGTGCTCTCTTCCACCTATACGTGCTATCTTCCACCCATACGTGTTATCTTCCCCCCATACGTGCTATCTTCCACCCATACGTGCTCTCTTCCACCTATACGTGCTATCTTCCACCCATACGTGTTATCTTCCCCCCATACGTGCTATCTTCCACCCATACGTGCTCTCTTCCACCTATACGTGCTATCTTCCACCCATACGTGTTATCTTCCCCCCATACGTGCTATCTTCCACCCATACGTGCTCTCTTCCACCTATACGTGCTATCTTCCACCCATACGTGTTATCTTCCCCCCATACGTGCTATCTTCCACCCATACGTGCTCTCTTCCACCTATACGTGCTATCTTCCACCCATACGTGTTATCTTCCCCCCATACGTGCTATCTTCCACCCATACGTGCTCTCTTCCACCTATACGTGCTATCTTCCACCCATACGTGTTATCTTCCCCCCATACGTGCTATCTTCCACCCATACGTGCTCTCTTCCACCTATACGTGCTATCTTCCACCCATACGTGTTATCTTCCCCCCATACGTGCTATCTTCCACCCATACGTGCTCTCTTCCACCTATACGTGCTATCTTCCACCCATACGTGTTATCTTCCCCCCATACGTGCTATCTTCCACCCATACGTGCTCTCTTCCACCTATACGTGCTATCTTCCACCCATACGTGTTATCTTCCCCCCATACGTGCTATCTTCCACCCATACGTGCTCTCTTCCACCTATACGTGCTATCTTCCACCCATACGTGTTATCTTCCCCCCATACGTGCTATCTTCCACCCATACGTGCTCTCTTCCACCTATACGTGCTATCTTCCACCCATACGTGTTATCTTCCCCCCATACGTGCTATCTTCCACCCATACGTGCTCTCTTCCACCTATACGTGCTATCTTCCACCCATACGTGTTATCTTCCCCCCATACGTGCTATCTTCCACCCATACGTGCTCTCTTCCACCTATACGTGCTATCTTCCACCCATACGTGTTATCTTCCCCCCATACGTGCTATCTTCCACCCATACGTGCTCTCTTCCACCTATACGTGCTATCTTCCACCCATACGTGTTATCTTCCCCCCATACGTGCTATCTTCCACCCATACGTGCTCTCTTCCACCTATACGTGCTATCTTCCACCCATACGTGTTATCTTCCCCCCATACGTGCTATCTTCCACCCATACGTGCTCTCTTCCACCTATACGTGCTATCTTCCACCCATACGTGTTATCTTCCCCCCATACGTGCTATCTTCCACCCATACGTGCTCTCTTCCACCTATACGTGCTATCTTCCACCCATACGTGTTATCTTCCCCCCATACGTGCTATCTTCCACCCATACGTGCTCTCTTCCACCTATACGTGCTATCTTCCACCCATACGTGTTATCTTCCCCCCATACGTGCTATCTTCCACCCATACGTGCTCTCTTCCACCTATACGTGCTATCTTCCACCCATACGTGTTATCTTCCCCCCATACGTGCTATCTTCCACCCATACGTGCTCTCTTCCACCTATACGTGCTATCTTCCACCCATACGTGTTATCTTCCCCCCATACGTGCTATCTTCCACCCATACGTGCTCTCTTCCACCTATACGTGCTATCTTCCACCCATACGTGTTATCTTCCCCCCATACGTGCTATCTTCCACCCATACGTGCTCTCTTCCACCTATACGTGCTATCTTCCACCCATACGTGTTATCTTCCCCCCATACGTGCTATCTTCCACCCATACGTGCTCTCTTCCACCTATACGTGCTATCTTCCACCCATACGTGTTATCTTCCCCCCATACGTGCTATCTTCCACCCATACGTGCTCTCTTCCACCTATACGTGCTATCTTCCACCCATACGTGTTATCTTCCCCCCATACGTGCTATCTTCCACCCATACGTGCTCTCTTCCACCTATACGTGCTATCTTCCACCCATACGTGTTATCTTCCCCCCATACGTGCTATCTTCCACCCATACGTGCTCTCTTCCACCTATACGTGCTATCTTCCACCCATACGTGTTATCTTCCCCCCATACGTGCTATCTTCCACCCATACGTGCTCTCTTCCACCTATACGTGCTATCTTCCACCCATACGTGTTATCTTCCCCCCATACGTGCTATCTTCCACCCATACGTGCTCTCTTCCACCTATACGTGCTATCTTCCACCCATACGTGTTATCTTCCCCCCATACGTGCTATCTTCCACCCATACGTGCTCTCTTCCACCTATACGTGCTATCTTCCACCCATACGTGTTATCTTCCCCCCATACGTGCTATCTTCCACCCATACGTGCTCTCTTCCACCTATACGTGCTATCTTCCACCCATACGTGTTATCTTCCCCCCATACGTGCTATCTTCCACCCATACGTGCTCTCTTCCACCTATACGTGCTATCTTCCACCCATACGTGTTATCTTCCCCCCATACGTGCTATCTTCCACCCATACGTGCTCTCTTCCACCTATACGTGCTATCTTCCACCCATACGTGTTATCTTCCCCCCATACGTGCTATCTTCCACCCATACGTGCTATCTTCCACTCATACGTGTTATCTTCCACCCATACGTGCTATCTTCCACCCATACGTGTTATCTTCCACCCATACGTGTTATCTTCCACCCATACGTGCTATCTTCCACCCATACGTGCTATCTTCCACCCATACGTGTAATCTTCTACCCATACGTGCTATCTTCCACCCATACGTGTTATCTTCCACCCATACGTGTTATCTTCCACCCATACGTGCTATCTTCCACCCATACGTGTTATCTTCCACCCATACGTGTTATCTTCCACTCATACGTGCTATCTTCCACCCATACGTGCTATCTTCCACCCATACGTGTTATCTTCCACCCATACGTGTTATCTTCCACCCATATGTGTTATCTTCCACCCATACGTGCTATCTTCCACCCATACGTGTTATCTTCCACCCATATGTGCTATCTTCCACCCATACGTGCTATCTTCCACCCATACGTGCTATCTTCCACCCATACGTGTTATCTTCCACCCATACGTGTTATCTTTCACCCATACGTGCTATCTTCCACCCATACGTGTTATCTTCCACCCATACGTGTTATCTTTCACCCATACGTGCTATCTTCCACCCATACGTGTTATCTTCCACCCATACGTGCTATCTTCCACCCATACGTGCTATCTTTCACCCATACGTGCTATCTTCCACCCATACGTGTTATCTTCCACCCATACCTGCTATCTTCCACCCATACGTGTTATCTTCCACCCATACGTGCTATCTTCCACCCATACGTGTTGTCTTCCACCCATACGTGTTATCTTCCACCCATACGTGTTATCTTCCACCCATACGTGCTATCTTCCACCCATACGTGTTATCTTCCACCCATACGTGTGATCTTCCACCCATACGTGTTATCTTCCACCCTTACGTGCTATCTTCCACCCATACGTGTTATCTTCCACTCATACGTGTTATCTTCCACCCATACGTGTTATCTTCCTCCCATACGTGTTATCTTCCACCCATACGTGTGATCTTCCACCCATACGTGTTATCTTCCACCCTTACGTGCTATCTTCCACCCATACGTGTTATCTTCCACTCATACGTGTTATCTTCCACCCATACGTGTTATCTTCCTCCCATACGTGTTATCTTCCACCCATACGTGTGATCTTCCACCCATACGTGTTATCTTCCACCCTTACGTGCTATCTTCCACCCATACGTGTTATCTTCCACTCATACGTGTTATCTTCCACCCATACGTGTTATCTTCCTCCCATACGTGTTATCTTCCACCCATACGTGTGATCTTCCACCCATACGTGTTATCTTCCACCCTTACGTGCTATCTTCCACCCATACGTGTTATCTTCCACTCATACGTGTTATCTTCCACCCATACGTGTTATCTTCCTCCCATACGTGTTATCTTCCACCCATACGTGTGATCTTCCACCCATACGTGTTATCTTCCACCCTTACGTGCTATCTTCCACCCATACGTGTTATCTTCCACTCATACGTGTTATCTTCCACCCATACGTGTTATCTTCCTCCCATACGTGTTATCTTCCACCCATACGTGTGATCTTCCACCCATACGTGTTATCTTCCACCCTTACGTGCTATCTTCCACCCATACGTGTTATCTTCCACTCATACGTGTTATCTTCCACCCATACGTGTTATCTTCCTCCCATACGTGTTATCTTCCACCCATACGTGTGATCTTCCACCCATACGTGTTATCTTCCACCCTTACGTGCTATCTTCCACCCATACGTGTTATCTTCCACTCATACGTGTTATCTTCCACCCATACGTGTTATCTTCCTCCCATACGTGTTATCTTCCACCCATACGTGTGATCTTCCACCCATACGTGTTATCTTCCACCCTTACGTGCTATCTTCCACCCATACGTGTTATCTTCCACTCATACGTGTTATCTTCCACCCATACGTGTTATCTTCCTCCCATACGTGTTATCTTCCACCCATACGTGTGATCTTCCACCCATACGTGTTATCTTCCACCCTTACGTGCTATCTTCCACCCATACGTGTTATCTTCCACTCATACGTGTTATCTTCCACCCATACGTGTTATCTTCCTCCCATACGTGTTATCTTCCACCCATACGTGTGATCTTCCACCCATACGTGTTATCTTCCACCCTTACGTGCTATCTTCCACCCATACGTGTTATCTTCCACTCATACGTGTTATCTTCCACCCATACGTGTTATCTTCCTCCCATACGTGTTATCTTCCACCCATACGTGTGATCTTCCACCCATACGTGTTATCTTCCACCCTTACGTGCTATCTTCCACCCATACGTGTTATCTTCCACTCATACGTGTTATCTTCCACCCATACGTGTTATCTTCCTCCCATACGTGTTATCTTCCACCCATACGTGTGATCTTCCACCCATACGTGTTATCTTCCACCCTTACGTGCTATCTTCCACCCATACGTGTTATCTTCCACTCATACGTGTTATCTTCCACCCATACGTGTTATCTTCCTCCCATACGTGTTATCTTCCACCCATACGTGTGATCTTCCACCCATACGTGTTATCTTCCACCCTTACGTGCTATCTTCCACCCATACGTGTTATCTTCCACTCATACGTGTTATCTTCCACCCATACGTGTTATCTTCCTCCCATACGTGTTATCTTCCACCCATACGTGTGATCTTCCACCCATACGTGTTATCTTCCACCCTTACGTGCTATCTTCCACCCATACGTGTTATCTTCCACTCATACGTGTTATCTTCCACCCATACGTGTTATCTTCCTCCCATACGTGTTATCTTCCACCCATACGTGTGATCTTCCACCCATACGTGTTATCTTCCACCCTTACGTGCTATCTTCCACCCATACGTGTTATCTTCCACTCATACGTGTTATCTTCCACCCATACGTGTTATCTTCCTCCCATACGTGTTATCTTCCACCCATACGTGTGATCTTCCACCCATACGTGTTATCTTCCACCCTTACGTGCTATCTTCCACCCATACGTGTTATCTTCCACTCATACGTGTTATCTTCCACCCATACGTGTTATCTTCCTCCCATACGTGTTATCTTCCACCCATACGTGTGATCTTCCACCCATACGTGTTATCTTCCACCCTTACGTGCTATCTTCCACCCATACGTGTTATCTTCCACTCATACGTGTTATCTTCCACCCATACGTGTTATCTTCCTCCCATACGTGTTATCTTCCACCCATACGTGTGATCTTCCACCCATACGTGTTATCTTCCACCCTTACGTGCTATCTTCCACCCATACGTGTTATCTTCCACTCATACGTGTTATCTTCCACCCATACGTGTTATCTTCCTCCCATACGTGTTATCTTCCACCCATACGTGTGATCTTCCACCCATACGTGTTATCTTCCACCCTTACGTGCTATCTTCCACCCATACGTGTTATCTTCCACTCATACGTGTTATCTTCCACCCATACGTGTTATCTTCCTCCCATACGTGTTATCTTCCACCCATACGTGTGATCTTCCACCCATACGTGTTATCTTCCACCCTTACGTGCTATCTTCCACCCATACGTGTTATCTTCCACTCATACGTGTTATCTTCCACCCATACGTGTTATCTTCCTCCCATACGTGTTATCTTCCACCCATACGTGTGATCTTCCACCCATACGTGTTATCTTCCACCCTTACGTGCTATCTTCCACCCATACGTGTTATCTTCCACTCATACGTGTTATCTTCCACCCATACGTGTTATCTTCCTCCCATACGTGTTATCTTCCACCCATACGTGTGATCTTCCACCCATACGTGTTATCTTCCACCCTTACGTGCTATCTTCCACCCATACGTGTTATCTTCCACTCATACGTGTTATCTTCCACCCATACGTGTTATCTTCCTCCCATACGTGTTATCTTCCACCCATACGTGTGATCTTCCACCCATACGTGTTATCTTCCACCCTTACGTGCTATCTTCCACCCATACGTGTTATCTTCCACTCATACGTGTTATCTTCCACCCATACGTGTTATCTTCCTCCCATACGTGTTATCTTCCACCCATACGTGTGATCTTCCACCCATACGTGTTATCTTCCACCCTTACGTGCTATCTTCCACCCATACGTGTTATCTTCCACTCATACGTGTTATCTTCCACCCATACGTGTTATCTTCCTCCCATACGTGTTATCTTCCACCCATACGTGTGATCTTCCACCCATACGTGTTATCTTCCACCCTTACGTGCTATCTTCCACCCATACGTGTTATCTTCCACTCATACGTGTTATCTTCCACCCATACGTGTTATCTTCCTCCCATACGTGTTATCTTCCACCCATACGTGTGATCTTCCACCCATACGTGTTATCTTCCACCCTTACGTGCTATCTTCCACCCATACGTGTTATCTTCCACTCATACGTGTTATCTTCCACCCATACGTGTTATCTTCCTCCCATACGTGTTATCTTCCACCCATACGTGTGATCTTCCACCCATACGTGTTATCTTCCACCCTTACGTGCTATCTTCCACCCATACGTGTTATCTTCCACTCATACGTGTTATCTTCCACCCATACGTGTTATCTTCCTCCCATACGTGTTATCTTCCACCCATACGTGTGATCTTCCACCCATACGTGTTATCTTCCACCCTTACGTGCTATCTTCCACCCATACGTGTTATCTTCCACTCATACGTGTTATCTTCCACCCATACGTGTTATCTTCCTCCCATACGTGTTATCTTCCACCCATACGTGTGATCTTCCACCCATACGTGTTATCTTCCACCCTTACGTGCTATCTTCCACCCATACGTGTTATCTTCCACTCATACGTGTTATCTTCCACCCATACGTGTTATCTTCCTCCCATACGTGTTATCTTCCACCCATACGTGTGATCTTCCACCCATACGTGTTATCTTCCACCCTTACGTGCTATCTTCCACCCATACGTGTTATCTTCCACTCATACGTGTTATCTTCCACCCATACGTGTTATCTTCCTCCCATACGTGTTATCTTCCACCCATACGTGTGATCTTCCACCCATACGTGTTATCTTCCACCCTTACGTGCTATCTTCCACCCATACGTGTTATCTTCCACTCATACGTGTTATCTTCCACCCATACGTGTTATCTTCCTCCCATACGTGTTATCTTCCACCCATACGTGTGATCTTCCACCCATACGTGTTATCTTCCACCCTTACGTGCTATCTTCCACCCATACGTGTTATCTTCCACTCATACGTGTTATCTTCCACCCATACGTGTTATCTTCCTCCCATACGTGTTATCTTCCACCCATACGTGTGATCTTCCACCCATACGTGTTATCTTCCACCCTTACGTGCTATCTTCCACCCATACGTGTTATCTTCCACTCATACGTGTTATCTTCCACCCATACGTGTTATCTTCCTCCCATACGTGTTATCTTCCACCCATACGTGTGATCTTCCACCCATACGTGTTATCTTCCACCCTTACGTGCTATCTTCCACCCATACGTGTTATCTTCCATCCATTCGTGTTATCTTCCACCCATACGTGCTATCTTCCACCCATACGTGTTATTTTCCACCCATACGTGTTATCTTCCACCCATACGCGTTATTTTCCACCCATACGTGCTATCTTCCACCCATACGTGCTATCTTCCACCCATACGTGTTATCTTCCACCCATACGTGTTATCTTCCACCCATACGTGTTATCTTCCACCCATACGTGTTATCTTCCACCCATAAGTGTTATCTTCCACCCATACGTGCTATTTTCCACCCATACGTGTGATCTTCCACCCATACGTGTTATCTTCCACCCATACGTGTTATCTTCCACCCATACGTGCTATCTTCCACCCATACGTGCTATCTTCTACCCATACGTGCTATCTTCCACCCATACGTGCTATCTTCCACCCATACGTGTTATGTTTAACCCATACGTGCTATCTTCCACCCATACGTGTTATCTTCCACCCATACGTGTTATCTTCCACCCATACGTGTTATCTTCCACCCATACGTGTTATCTTCCACCCATACGTGCTATCTTCCACCCATACGTGTTATCTTCCACCCATACGTGTTATCTTCCACCCATACGTGCTATCTTCCACCCATACGTGCTATCTTCCACCCATACGTGCTATCTTCCACCCATACGTGCTATCTTCCACCCATACGTGTTATCTTCCACCCATACGTGTTATCTTCCACCCATACGTGCTATCTTCCACCCATACGTG
>SZWC01013029.1:0-10162 GCA_023375785.1 Penium margaritaceum
GAGAGAGAGAGAGAGAGAGAGAAAATATGTTTGTGTGTGTGTGGGAGAGGGGGGGGGGAGTCTGTGTTTGTGTGTGTGCATGCGTGCATATGTGCGTGCCTTCAGGCTCGCCCGCAGCGGGCATGCACACGCAAGCGGGCGGGCGCACGCAAGCGGGCATGCACAAGCAAGCGGGCATGCACACGCAAGCGGGCATTCACATGCAAGCAGGCGGGCGCACGCATAGGCGGGCAGGTAGACGGGCGGGCAGCGGGCATGCGTGTGTACGTGTGTGCGCGTGTACGCATGTTTGCGTGTATTGCTTCATGCATGTGTTTCATTTGCGTGCGCGTGCGCTTGTGTGTGTGTTTTTTGGAGAGAGAGTACAGAGAACGAGAGCTTGCGGCAGTGAAGATCAACCCAGAGCAAGTCACAATAGTGGCGGCCGAGTTGGAGGTGCGTGTGTATAGCATGAAAGGGGGCAGCACGATGCTGCCAAGTCGAATGTATGTATGGGAATCTGTGGAGGGGCTCGTGTGCGCGCCGAGCACGCGGGGGGAGGGGGTGGGGGAGGGGGAGGGGAGGGACGCACGGTCTAGGCTATGACGGTGTTTGCTACATTCAAAACGTGACACATATGCTCAGAAACGTCTCAAGGTCATGGACCAGCTAGAAAGAAAGGGAAGGAAATTGGGTTCGTTGAAGAAGGGTGGGGTTTGAGGTCCTCCCAATCAAACTAACCATGACCTCGAGACTTCTCCCAACCTATGTGTTTGATTTTGACGCGTTCAAACGCAGAAAATGGTGATCAGCTCCTTAAATAGGTTGGAACTTCGCTTTTTTAAGAATGCTTACATTTCAAGAAAAAAGGACAAGGTTGGGTAGTTGCACTGAGAACTCGTTGTTGTGCAGCGGTAAGGTGTTTAAAGTGGGGGGAAAGTCACCTCTACCCACTCTTTGGAAGGAAATCAATCATTCCCCCTGCAAGCTGCCAAAATAATGAACCAGCCCATCCCCCCAACTGTTGTAGCAAACACTCTGTGTAACAAAAATGAAAACTTCATGTGGACAAAACATGTCGAATGGAGCCGATGCATGGCATGGACGTCGTCCGGAAGTATCACTGACCCCTTGTTGGAGGTGTTTGTGATCCTTCTGTTTGACGTTTTGTGCAAGGTTTGCCGTGAGTTTGAGTCTCCCAATGTGTCGAAAAGGGAACCTACCAGGTCTCGCTACTGCGGGGACCATCAGGTGCCCGCTCAAAAGTAAGACCCACAACCCCCGGTTTCGATCAGGGGAAGCGTTTGCTTGATGGTTTGATGGTTTCAAACTGGGTTTGAGTGGTATTATTATTGTTTTTATCATTATTTTCACTATTGTTTTTCATTTCTTCTTTTTTTCCGTTCTATCCCATTGTGAGTTGCTGGAGTTCAGGAGTCACCCTCGCGATCGAGGAACTCTGGCCCATCAACGATTTACAACGATTCGCAGTTGATCGCAGGTTTCGTCTGCCGCCGACGCGCGCCAGCCCTCCATCGTGCATGTCGTGATCCACAGTGTTTTTCTGGGGGAGAGTGCCTTCCAAGAGAGCATACGCTTTGGGGTGTTTGCCTTGAAGGCATGTTCTCTTGGAGTCGCATCCAAAGCTTGAATGTGCAGATTTCGGCGCGTGCAAGTGTTCGCTTCCAAGAGCATCAGCTTCTACAAGCATTAGCTGCCATCAGCAAGAACTAGTTGGACATGCATTCAGTTGTGCCCCATGTGTCGTGAGCCGTTGCACAAATCCAGTGTTGTGGTACTATGTTGCCCTCTCCCTGTCGAGGTCGAGGTCGAGGTCTAGAGGTCGACCTCGACCTCCCTAGGAGGGAGGTCGAGGTCGAAGGTCGACCATCAATCTGAGAAGAGAGGTACTGGAGTCGCAAGGCCCACCTGCTGTGATCCCCCCCTAGCGGCTAAGTTTTGCAACAGGGGGAGGTCGGCAAGGTCGACCCCAGGTCGAGGTCGACCAGGTCGACCTCGACCTTCCCAGGAAGNTCTACAAGCATTAGCTGCCATCAGCAAGAACTAGTTGGACATGCATTCAGTTGTGCCCCATGTGTCGTGAGCCGTTGCACAAATCCAGTGTTGTGGTACTATGTTGCCCTCTCCCTGTCGAGGTCGAGGTCGAGGTCTAGAGGTCGACCATCAATCTGAGAAGAGAGGTACTGGAGTCGCAAGGCCCACCTGCTGTGATCCCCCCCTAGCGGCTAAGTTTTGCAACAGGGGGAGGTCGGCAAGGTCGACCCCAGGTCGAGGTCGACCAGGTCGACCTCGACCTTCCCAGGAAGGTCGAAGGTCGAAGGCAACATAGTTGTGGTACTATGTTGCCCTCTCCCTGTCGAGGTCGAGGTCGAGGTCTAGAGGTCGACCTCGACCTCCCTAGGAGGGAGGTCGAGGTCGAAGGTCGACCATCAATCTGAGAAGAGAGGTACTGGAGTCGCAAGGCCCACCTGCTGTGATCCCCCCCTAGCGGCTAAGTTTTGCAACAGGGGGAGGTCGGCAAGGTCGACCCCAGGTCGAGGTCGACCAGGTCGACCTCGACCTTCCCAGGAAGGTCGAAGGTCGAAGGCAACATAGTTGTGGTACTTTGCCTTCGCCTCTTGCCTTCACCGCTCCCACTGTGGATGCATTACCGGCATNCAGTTGTGCCCCATGTGTCGTGAGCCGTTGCACAAATCCAGTGTTGTGGTACTATGTTGCCCTCTCCCTGTCGAGGTCGAGGTCGAGGTCTAGAGGTCGACCATCAATCTGAGAAGAGAGGTACTGGAGTCGCAAGGCCCACCTGCTGTGATCCCCCCCTAGCGGCTAAGTTTTGCAACAGGGGGAGGTCGGCAAGGTCGACCCCAGGTCGAGGTCGACCAGGTCGACCTCGACCTTCCCAGGAAGGTCGAAGGTCGAAGGCAACATAGTTGTGGTACTTTGCCTTCGCCTCTTGCCTTCACCGCTCCCACTGTGGATGCATTACCGGCATCGGTGCTAACCTCCTAGGAAAGTAGTGCGCCGCGGTACTGAGCAGTGCGGTGCTCTTGTTTCGCGGCATTTGTGTACTGTGGTTCACAAATGCTGCCGTTTTCCAGCCTGATAAGGACCGTGTTTGGACTTGCATTACCATCCTTGTGCTTGGGCCTTGTCAATCCTCTCTGTACCACGCCAATTCAAATGCATGTCCAACTATGTCTCGCAGATGGATGCCATTGTTTTTTAAAGCTAACTCTTCCACATGTGGGCCGCGTGTGTGCATGCCATCACATGCTGTGATGGCATGTGTGACGTTGCTGTGATGGCGTGTGCGACGTTGCTGTGATGGCGTGTGTGACGTTGCTGTGATGGCGTGTGCGACGTTGCTGTGATGGCATGTGTTACGTTGCTGTGATGGCGTGTGCGACGATGCTGTGATGGCAGGTGGACAAGTCGGTGGCAGAAGCAGCCATCCGCGAGTTCAAGGGGGATGCCGTTGCTGCCATTAGGTCGTTCCTTCGATGACCACTTTCTTTGTCCTAACTTTTCTTTTGTTTCTCCAGTCTGGCATGTCAGTTGTGTTTTTGTAAATGAAGGGATCCTCTGTTTTCATCGCTTTCAGTGTCCCAACGTCAAAGTCTGAGCTTGGACCTCGATGATGGATTTCGTATGATGCATGCCTTGTGGCAACATGAAACCCATGTTCTTGGCCTTTTCCCAAAATAAGAGTTTTCTCATGGTCACACACACTCTCCGTGAGTTGCCTGCTGCAGCTTCAACCGGTGGTTTAGGAGACGTGCATTGGGGTCTTCAGGTTCTCTGGTCCATGTGCACCCCATTAGGCAATGAGCACCCCTACTGAAGAAGGTGTTTTCTTATTCGCGCAAGGGCACAGACAAAGCATGGTCTCCAAAGTGTTTGTACTCAATGTTTTAGACTGCGGAAAGAGTGGGAGAGAAGGCTGTGAAATTGGATTGTAGGTGAAATGCGTTGTGGTCAACCACGAAGAATTTGATTTGGAACCGATCCAAACCAACTTCGGATCGGGTCAGGTTGGGTTCACATTGCGTTGAGCAGTCTGAACAAGATGCCTGTGTCACCATGTCAGACAATGAACATTCAAGGAGTACACACATGAACATTTTCTTTAAGACAGAAAAAGACCATACTGAGAACGAACATTTTTGAGTTACTCAATTCGCAACCAATCTGAGCCGAATACGCAGTTTTCGATTGGATTCACTGGTCTTACCCCAGTGTCGGATGGCAGCACATACGGAGCCAAAACCTTTAGGGTCGCATCAAATGGATTCAGAGGTTCAAGTTTGGGGTTCGGATAGAATTGATGAAATCGAAGCTGGTCCACCAGGGAGAGCATCAGTCTTTTGCACATGGCAATGGAACCATCCACCATTTCAACAGGTCCAAAAACACATCCAACTCCTGCCAGATGTCCAAGTGGAGGTGTTTGTCCTGCATGTCACATCCTGCTCAGCCTTGAGGACGACGCACGAACCAGAAGCAGAGACAGCACTTGGAGCCCAGAGGAGCAGATAGCCCATCCATTGCCTAAACTGGGCTGTGGGATATGTTCAGACCAATGACAAGACCAGTTGCGCATTGGTTGTGTTGCATGCACACGGTTGCCCAGCAGTCCGATTGGAAGAGGGACTTCTTCTGTGACGCCAACTGCACACTAGCCCTGCTCAAG
Organism: Penium margaritaceum; assembly: GCA_023375785.1. NCBI lineage: Eukaryota > Viridiplantae > Streptophyta > Zygnematophyceae > Desmidiales > Peniaceae > Penium > Penium margaritaceum. The sequence continues at coordinate 4,688 of SZWC01013029.1, forward strand.
CACTGCATCCGCCGCGGCAACCGCCCCCTTCTCCTCCGCCGCAGCCTCCGCTGCCACGGCAGCTGCAGCAGCGGCCTTCAGCTCGTCCACCTTGCTGTGCCACCCGGCGTCGTTGAACACGCGGTACAGGAGCCCGTGCGTCACCACGTCAGGCTCGCACCCTGCCGCACTCATGAGCCCCCACGTGCGCGCGGCCTGCGCAGGCAGCCCGGCCACGCAGAAGGCGTGCAGCAGCGTGTTGAAGGTCACTGTGTCGGGCACGAGCCCGTGCGCGAGCATCCGGCGATAGACGCGGGCGGCCGGCACCGACAGGCCCTGCTGCCCGTACGCTGCCATGAGGATGTTGAATGACTGGACGTCGGGAGCGCACGTGGAGTCCGCACCCTCAGCCCCCCCTGCTGCCGCAGCCAACATCTCCTCAAACACCCTCGCCGCATCCTCCACCCGTCCCTCACGCCCATACGCATGGATCAGGCACCCGTATGTGACCGCGTTTGGGCGCACGCCTGAGGCAACCATGCGGCGGAATGTGCGCTCAGCCTCGTCTGCCATGCCGGCGTCCTTGTACACTGCCATGAGGCCGCAGAAGGCCTTGGTGTCCAGGCGCAGCCCCGAGCCCTCCATGGCACGAAACGTCTCCACCGCCTCACTCATCATGCCCGCCGCTGCGTACGCACCCATGAGGGCGGAAAATGTCACCGTAGTCGGCCGCAGGCCAGCAGCGACGGCAGCTGAGAGTGCCCGCTCGGCGTCCGCTAACCGGTCCGCTCGCCCATACGCGGTGATGAGGAGGTTGTATGTGACCATGTCAGGGGGAACGCCCGCCCTTTGCATCTCCACCACCACACTCTCGGCCTGCTCGCACCGTCCGGCCCTCGCAAGGGCAGCAATGAGTGCGTTGAACGTCCGCGCCGTCGGCTGCAGCTCCCTCTTCAGAAGCTCGCGGTAGAGCCAAAGGGCACAATCTGCTGCGGTGACACTGGTGCCCTGCTTGCCTGCTGCTGCTGTGGAGGTGGGGGAAGCCAAGGCGGGGTTTGGGGAAGCGGTGTGGGTGGTCCTGCGACTAGAGAGGCAAGCAGCGTCAGTGAGCATGGTGTTGAAGGTGATGGTGTCTGGGGGGGGTGCTGGAGCTTGGTACGCCTCGTAGCCTCTGGACGATGCTCCTCGGTGGTCAGTGCCTCTTGAAAAAGCAGCAGATGCTTTCAAGTGTCCTGGAGCCGATGGCAATGCCGTCGTGGACAGCCCATCGCCACACCTTGCAGAATCCGCAGCGCCTGCGGCTGAATCTGGCCCGGACTGGGCACTGGGCCTGCAGCCAGCCCCTGACTTGCCCGCCCCTTCCCCTCTCCAACGGTCTCCTGGAGATGGCATGGCTCCTGGACTGGCCGTCAACATCTCGTCAAACAGCGCCCATGCCTCCATGTACTTGCCGTGGCGGATCAACCCAGACAGCATGGCATTGAACGCGTGCACGCGATCCCTTATGCCACTCAACGACCGCATCGAGGCAAATATCCGCCGCGCCTCTGCCAGCATGGCAGCTGGCCGCATGTCCGACCCCGCGCTGCCTCCTCTGCCTCCGAACCCACTCGTACCGTTCCTCCCACTGACACTGTGCCTGCCGCTCCCATGTCTCCCTCCTGCACTCCCCCTGCCAGAGCCCCCTCCCAAGAGCCTGCCATTGCTGCCGTTGACCTTGACATGGTGACCGCTGCCGCTGGCTGTGCCTTCGACGCCACCACCACCGCTGCTGTTACTCCTGCTGCTGCTGGGAGCCCGGCAGAGGATCCCCAGCATGAGGTTGTATGCGTGGCTGTTGGGGCGAAGTCGGCGGAGAGGATCGTCGCCATCGCGGCCGCCTGGGCCGCTCGCCTGCTGCGCTTCCATCCACCGAAACACAGCGAGGGCGGCACGCACGCTGCCCCGCTGCCCTAACTGCTGTATCACCCGAGTCAGCTCCGTGCGCGACAGCATAGCCTCTGCCGCCGTGCGGTCTAGAAGCTCTGAGGCCGCAGCAAAGTCATCCACGTGGCTTCCAGCACCGGCGGTCACAGTCGCTGCTTCTGCTGCTGCTGCTGTCGTAGCAGCCACCGCGGTGGTCACTGCGGCTGTGGGTGGAACAACCGCTATCGTTCTCTTTCCCAAAGTCGCTGCTGAACTCCTGCCCGGAAACGACATAGCGAAACTCTCGCCCTCCGTAGCAAAACCTGCGCACACCGTGCCTGCGCCAGCAGCAGCAGCAGCCACTGCCACTGGTGGTGCTGCTACCTCGTCTCTACCCCAGTCTCTACTTTTCTGCGCGTCCCTGTGGGTAAGGGGCGGAGGCGGGTGCGCATGGGCTCCATGAGAACGGGAATGAGAGAAGATGGCGTCGAGTCGTTCCACGATGAGGTGCACCCAAGCCTCCGCGAGTTGCGTCAGCACTTCCGGACCCCTCTCGCGCGCTCTGTGCTTGCCTCTCTTCTTCCTTCTGCTACTAGTTCTGCTGCTGCCACCACCACCACTGCTGTTGCTGCTGCCACCGGCACCATCATTACCACTGTTCCTGCTTCCGCCGCTGGCGCTGCTGCTGCTCCTGCTGCTGCTTCTGCCTTGCATACTGGCATGTCGACAGACTCTGCTGCTTGCGGGCGCACTTGTGCTGCTGTCACCAACAAGCCATTCGTGAGTGCGAAGGTGCTGTGCAGTGGAAGGTTGGGGTGTGGCTGAAGATTGTGCCTGCAAGAGAGAGTGCAGGGACGGCATCTTCTTGCCACCGAGCCTCAGCCCAATGTTTCCCACCTAAAAACCCACATCCACGTCCAACCGCTTCATCGAGGGATCCCACCGAGTCTGACTTGGCTGGCATGACCTCAGATGCCAGCAGAGCCAACACACAAAGCAGTCGTGGCGCCAACATCAATCCCAATCTCAGCCATAATTCCAATCTCAGCCATAATCCCAATCTCAGCCATAATCCCAATCTCATTCCTAATCCCAATCCCAATCCCAAGTCCAATCCAATCAAATTCCCGATCCCAATCCCATTCCCGACCCCAATCCCAATCCCGATCCCAATCCCATTCCCGATCCCAATCCCAACCCCAATCCCAATCCCAATCCCAATCCCAATCCCACTCCCAATCCAATCCCAATCCAACCCACTTCCCAATCCAAACACAACAACAATCTCTGTCCCAAAACTTGGCAGTGGCATAGAGTTCAATTCCATGATTCAGGCAAACGCAGACATCCTATGAAGGTCTTCCCCCATCACCAACTCACCCTCCACCCCCCGCAGCACCGCCACTCACCACCGCCACTGAGCACCCCCACTCACCAACCCCACTCACTACCCCCACTCACCAACCCCACTCACTACCCCCACTCAGCAATCCCACTAGTCACGCCCACTCAGCACCACCACTCATCACCCACTTTAGCCACCACAACATCCACATTCGCTCACACCACAGCTCATTCACACCACCAGACTCCACAGCATTCACTTCCACATCCACCTCCCCCTGTTCGTCCTCCACTCCGTGTCTGCCGACACTGGCTCAACCGGGATGCGGGGAACTCGTTTCTCCTCCTTTCCGACCCCAAGCGCCACATGACGTGACCTGCCGCCTGCTGCTCCCACTCCGCATGGCCAAACCCACAGCCTCCGCCCACTCCCACTCAGGCAAGGTATACCTCATTGCAGATTTCTCATCTCCACANTCACGCCCACTCAGCACCGCCACTCATCACCCACTTCAGCCACCACAACATCCACATTCGCTCACACCACAGCTCATTCACACCACCAGACTCCACAGCATTCACTTCCACATCCACCTCCCCCTGTTCGTCCTCCACTCCGTGTCTGCCGACACTGGCTCAACCGGGATGCGGGGAACTCGTTTCTCCTCCTTTCCGACCCCAAGCGCCACATGACGTGACCTGCCGCCTGCTGCTCCCACTCCGCATGGCCAAACCCACCGCCTCCGCCCAATCCCACTCAGGCAAGATATACCTCATTGCAGATTTCTCATCTCCACACAAAACCGACCCCGCTGCCTTGACCTCCCTTTCTTCCTGCCTGCCTTGGAAACAGCCCGGCCTGCCGCTTTCACTCCCAAGCTTTGTTGCATCCCATCCTCAACCACAGTCAACTCAATTGCGTTACTTGTCGCCGACATTGCTTCCTCGCTGCCCTGTTGTCCTGCGTGCGCCCAGCAAAACCATTCCCAACACACTCCCCGAACCCGAACCCCTGCGACCTCCGACGTCAGTCGCACAGCCACTCACCGAGGTCCTCGATGCACTTGCTTGCCTCCTGCACCTGCCGCTCCTCGTGCCTCCGCGGCCGCTGCCGCTAGTGCCACTGTCCTGCAGCTTTGGCTGAGCAGGGAGGCTGCCTGAGCGTAGCAGGCTGAGGTGCTGCCCGGCGGCATGGGCTGCGGCCGCGGCATTGGCTGCAGCGGCCGCCATGGGGGTACTTCAGCGGGCAACGGCAGACGCCGGGCGAGGCCAATCAAATAGCCCCACGAATTGCGGAGAAGAATGTGCGTAGGGGGCGGGCAAGGACGTGCACTGCTTTCCCCCGCGGACAATGCAAGCACGCCGCCAGGTCGTGTCCGCTGCCTGAACAGCTGGCGGTTGAGCCGGGGGCGGTTGCGCTTGCCGCAAAGCACCGCGTGCCCCTGCTGCGTGCCAGGTACCCGACCTGGAGCGGTTTTTCCGCACGACAGACCCCAACTTCCACGCAAGGCGGAAAAGACAGGGCTAAAAGCTTCTACTGCACGCTCCATGCGCAGGAAAGCAGGAGGCGGACTGCCGGGCTTCAAACAATCAGCACTACAGTTGGTGAGTGAGAGCGACGGAGAAAAGCAGGAAACGAAAACGAGTCGGCAGGGGCCGCCTAGTCAGCTGCCCTGCAGAACTGGCTTTTACCGTATGTCACGCGCAAGAGCGTCCGACAGCCAATCGCGTCTTGTGAAATCGATTGCGCTGACGTGGGAGAGCTCGCCATTTTCTTTACATCACAGTGGAAAGTGTGATTTTCCAAACGAAATCGCACCATCCAAGGGTGGGAAAGCCGCAAGACGACGAAGATTATCAAACAAGACGATATTTTCCGAAAAGAAGAGATTGTCTGCAGCAGAGTCGAACAAACTCGGCCGAACGTTTCCTTCCGTAGAGAAGCGAACGACAGCTTCAGCACCAGCACCCGGTCGGTTTGCTCTTCAAACGACAACTATGCCTCCTCCAAAAAGAGGTGGATCGAGGATCAACACGGATGATTGTCTATACAAAACCCAAACAAATCAATAAATATACTACTTATTTTCTGTTTCTATCTTAGTTCGGAATTCCATGTCATACCTTTAGAATTCTTCCTCACCATGCCTAAGACACATCATCTTAGAGTTCCAATGATTCTAATATCTCTCTCTCTCTCTCTCTCTCTCTCTCTCTCTCTCTCTCTCTCTATCTCTCTCTCTCTCT